>VZTL01069547.1:60828-81834 GCA_013400535.1 Scopus umbretta | reverse complement strand
GTCAATGAACAACTTTCCACTTAAAAATGCTCAGCAAATGCATTAACCATTTCTGGATTAGTCATATAATGCTGCCATCCTCAGCATCAGAATTATAAGCTCCTGGCATATGTCAATCATTCCCATTGAGCTTGGCTATGCCAATCAATACAGTCAGGGAAAAAAAATATGGACAAGCTTTCAGGGTCACAAATTCTTCCTCAAATACTGGAAATTTCTGTTTACTCTAGACCATTTAACCAAGCTATAATTTGTGGGTTTAGTGCCACATGATTCACAAATGTTGAGGTAGCCTACAAGAAATATAATTTTCCAATAATTCCTTAAAAATGTGGATGGGAAATCCCTGTTTGTTGCACAAGACATCTTCAACTTCTTGACTCTGCTGTGGACTAGTGTAAAAAAATCAGCAAGCAGCTGTCATACAGACCATACTGGATTTACATGGAAAAGGTGCAGGCACAGAGGTCTGGGGAAGCGGAGTTGTAATCACGCTCAAAGGGTTCAGTGTACTTTACCATAGTCTGAGCTTTTAGCCACCACTTTTTAAGTCTTACTAAAGCAAGATGCTGTCACACAAAAAAAAGAAAAAAAAACCAACAAACTAAGAGTAATTCATAATTTGCACATCCTATTCCAAAGCAACAGAAACAGACATAACAGCACAACTGAGCTACAACATCAAGAACAGTGAGGCAATGTGAAGTGCATTTGTATATTTTGTATTTTAAGAATAGAAACAGATTCTGCTCCAAAAAGAAATTCTACTTCTGTCCAGAAGTGGTTCGTACAGGGATTCATACACCAGTCTCCAGGTAGAAAGCATGTAACAAAAGAAATTAGACCATAGGGTCATCACTGACGGAGAGGGAGGGAAAAAACAACCAAACAAACCACAACACACACCCCAAAAAAACCCCAGTATGAATGAAAAGCCTCCCTAGCTGAAAAAAATGGAAATAGTAAGGTGACATGAAAGACTACAGGCAAGCTATAAATCAGTTGCAGAACTAAACCCCTGGTCTGTATTTTGAGATGTAGAGAAAACTTTGCTAACAAAAACTAAATTGTACTTTTGTTAATATCAGAAGTAGAATTGCAGTTTCATACCAAATGATATTAAGAACAACTGTAGGGGAATAATTAAATAAATAAGCAGCAGCTGCTGATTATCGAAAGCTGTGATTACCAATACTAGATTTTAACTGAAAACCTATGATGCCTCCCAATAACGGTTAGATTCGAGGCTTCTGCAGCAGTCAGTCCTACTTACAGGGCTGGTGACTCCTGGATTGGCCATTTGGGCGTTACGATGGGTCGCAGACCATACCCAGTAAGCAGACCCACAGTTTTAAAGGGTAAGAGTTTAGCAGTGTGCATGCGGACCTTGCAGCTGGCCTCAGTGGCAAAGAATGGTCTCGGGTATGCTTAATTCGTCAGTACAGATACCATCTGCGTCTGATGCATGTCATTTAGGGTTTCTTGAGTTTTTATATTGGCAGGAATCCAGCACCACATGACATTCATACTAGCCCCATTCACAGAAAGTGCTGACTGAAGCGTTCCCATGAGACAGGGATGAACTCGAGCTATAAAGCCTGTATTAAGATCATAACCAGATTATGAATGCAAACACTTAATTATGTCATTGAGACTAACTCACATGGCAAAGCAGCTCATCAGCTGTGGTTTTAAATGAGTGTTAGAATGTACTTAATTAATAGTCGAAGTAAGGTTGCTAGTGATCACAAAACACTGAGATCTGGCAGATTACCTGGATGTTGAGATGGGTAATATATACATCCTATTTGATTTTGATTGTAGAGATCAAGCTACAACCTTCCTGGATATCACACACAGAAAAACCTTTAACCACTTTCAAAAAAAGCTTATGGCCACCATTTCCCCAAGAGCTTATATATTATCTACAATACCCACCCTTTAAAATTGTTAAAGGGTTACAAACACCTCTTAACACCATCATACTGCCAAAACCTGATGTCTGATGAAGCACAGTGAAAGGCAAAGAGGTATTTCTAATGGAAAATCCTCAATTCAAATTCAAATCAGGTATTTTCCTAAAGTCCTTCTAGATGTATCAGGATGCTCAGGAAACTGTGGGCAATTAAGGTAGTTATATGCTCACATCCAATGAATGAATTTATTTTGTGGCAAAAAGCATCTGGATTAAAAAGTGTTTTTTCTCTTCTTCCCTTGGTAGCTGAACAGGTCAGCAGATGAATAGAAAAATCTCTCACATCTTAAACTTGATTATAAATTCTCACCGGTTTAAGTCCTCAAAGGGCAAGAGAGAGGCCAGCCCAAGCACAGTATAATAAACACATGCAACACACCAAATTGGTTTTGGTATCACTCTCTTCCTTTTATTATAGGACAGAGATTTTGCTTCTCATCTCCCTACCTTGTACTCCTGATGGTAAAAAACCTCCCACTGTTATATTAAAAAGCCTTTTTGGCATGTATGTCATATTCAAAATAAGGTTATATTAATAGCGTGGAATGTTTCACGTTTTTCTCAAAAGCGTTACAGATTATTCACAGAAAGCAGCTTCAGGCTTGAAGCTATGAATGCATTTCCCAAGTGTTTCCATTCACGATCTACATCCAATATTAATAAAAGGAGAGCTCTATAAGAGATGTCTTGCGCAAAAAATCCAGAATGTTCTATTGAAAGCTCAGCACTTGAAAGCTGTTATCACTTCACAGAAATGTTAATTGTAAAATATAGAAGTGCACAAAATAATGGGTTAACGCAAAGTAGATAAGCACATCATTTTTGATGAAGAACTGAAGCGTGGATTAATGGCTGACAAGAAACCATCAGTTAACCGATGCCCACCTTAAACTGGTTACATGACAAGACATAGTCAGTCTCTTAACTTCAGTGTTTACCAGAAGATAAGGACATGCCTTTGAACATTCTTTAAAAGTCATTATATGCTGAGAAGTCAGAGAAATTTTATCATGATGTAGAAGATGTTGATGTTTTGCAGATGACAGTAGCAATGCCTCTTCCTGCAGGAGAATCAGAAGGTTTTCATTTCAGAGAACAGCAGGAGTGAATTAGGAGTCAGAATAAAGAGGCCAGATTCTGCCAAAAATCATGGTCTAGGCACATGCATGCGCTTGCTTATGGGGGAAGAAAAATAAAAAAAAAGCCGTTTCAAACAAATTTCATGTAGAGTTCTACTCTGATGAATATCCAAGTTATACTAAAGTTGCTCAAATCCTATGCCGTCGGGGATGTATATTTTGTACATATCAAAATCTTACTTCAGATTAAAACACTGTGATAAGTGCAGAGGGGTGCCTCTGCAGTTGCACATTTTAAATTAGCTTCCTATTACATGGAAGTTTATAGAATCAAGTACCTCCCTACTCCATTATGCTGGCCTCAGTCAAAACTTCTGCATAAAAGTTGCCCTGATGCTTCTCCAAGCCTTTTTCTCCTCAGACAAAAGAAAGCAGTTCTGCAAATCTTGAGGTTACCCGAATAACTTAAAAGACATTAAAAAGAAATAAATTAGTTTTTTTTCCAAAAGCCACTAACTGTTAAACTACGTTTATCTTGGAACAGCATTGCTAAGACTCAGCATGAAGCAAACGTTCTGGATTTATTTTTGTCCTCCCTGAAAATCCATGCCTTGGAGTACTTTTTACACAAATCTGGTGAATAATACAAATGTGGATGACAAGTCTTTCTACCACTGAACTTTCCCACCACATCTCAGAATTTGTGCATCATCCTGAACCTGCTATCAGGTATAAGTCTTCCTATACGGATCAAGGAGATAGGATTCTACTCCCTGATTGTAAGCTCTGCATCTAAAGGGCCTGCAAGATCAACCCCCAAACATTTACACAGGGCTGCTGATCTCAGTTTTCTTTTCAAGAAAGAGAGAGACTTTTTGCTTGTAAAGGGCCTGGTACGTAGAATGGAGACGAAGTTTGTCATGGCTGTGGGGTTTCATTCCTTTTGCCATACCTTACAGGCAATCCTCACTATGTTCTTTGTTACTGCTACACTTTGCTTGTTTTCCTTAACTACACAAACGTAGGAACTAGGGAGCTGAAACACGGGAATCGTCAACCAGAATAGCAAATATATCAGAATATGTACTTTTGCACCAAGACAAAGCGAACCAAAATTTAAGATCTAAATATCTGGGGAGGAAAAAAGCCCCATGGCTTGGGGGCAGACCCTGGCTCCAAACACCCTTAATGTGTCTATGTAATCAATCATACTTTAATCAAACTGCTCATTGCTGCATAATACATGGGAAGGGCAGGTCAAACTCCTACACTACCATTAAAGAATGCAGGATCTAAGACCACTACTAATATAAGGTCTGTCATATTGCTTCAGGACTTTCTTTCTTTTCATCCACTACTCTTCTGCTCCTCCTTTCTTAAATCAAAAGAAGAAAGTGAATCAATGAAAAAATCTCATGTCACCACAACAGTGTGAAGCTGAGAGCAAATTTATAGCACTCAAAAGTTTCAATACCTGAAGTGGCTGTGTCACTTTGTAGGGTACTTATTACCTGTTTTTCTTCTAATTTATTTAATAAAGCAAACGCCAACTGGAGATATTAGAAGCTGTCTGAACCTCATTCTGCAAGTTCATTTTAGTTTTGCAGTTGATTTTCTTCTGCTTGGTACTCAATTACACAGATTATTATTGTTTTTTATTTTTGCTTCTCTTCCCTCTAAATGCAGAGCAGAAGCATATCACCATTTGTTTACAACCCAGCTGTGCTCCTATAACGCCACTCATATTCTTCTGGCCAAAGACCAGAGGACATTCATAGTCTTACAGCAATGGGATACTAAATCAAAAAACTATGCCCCAGTTCAGCAAAGCACTTTCTTAAACAATATGAAGCCAACGAGGATGTAACTCCAAATACTTTAGTGCAAAGGGCTGCAATTACTTGTTTGTTTCCCATCAAATTCAATCTGCTTTGGATCTAGTCCTCGGCATTTGCTGGAAGGTGTCATTAAATAAAATGAGAGGACAGTCAAGCCAATACTCTCAATTTCTAAGAAATCACTGTAGCAGCTGTCCAATCAGATGCTTAAGCAACAGCCGCAGGAGGACCACACATCACACCCAGATCTCGGGCCCACTAGCTTTAAGCATAAGTATTTACCCTATTTTGGCTCTCTCTTTGAATTATTACTTTAATAATGTAGACAAACTAATTACCTCAAGTTACAGATGCCAACACCTATAAACTTATACACAGACTGGAAGTTTTGAACTGTTATGTAATAGAGACAGAAATTTTAAGTGATTAACTAAGCATATTAATGGAAAAAATGAAGCCAGTTCTGGTAAACAGAGTTAAAAAAACCTCCCTAGAACAGCTGCTTATTAGTGCTTGCTTCCTTTGCACATGACTTCGGGAAAATATTTCACAAAATGCTTTTCATTTTATAAAACTATGCATATTTGATGGTGTGTATGAGATATAGCTTTTGATACAGCACGTGTGTGTCTAACAGGCTGTGGTTGAGATCATTGCTGTGTTGAGATCCTTGAGATCATGACGCTATGATAAGACAACTGAGCAGAAGGTATGCTGGCTGAATTGGTAAGAAGTTAATTTGGGGAGGCTCATGCTCATTTACTTGGTCTGCCACAAACATCCCGTGTTACCTTGGGCAAGCTAAATTCAGTTCCCCACTGAAGTGAGAATAACTCCATTTCACCATCTCAGAAGAGTGCTCCAAAACTAAATGTGACATACACTACACTAATATGATGTCCATGACTGCTCAATCCTTTCTCAAATGCATACCAGAGTGATTTAGAAACTGCCCTCCATAACTATTTGATAAGAAACACAGCGGAGCTCAGAACTGTTAGATGTAACACAGCGAGTGCATTAGGACTTCAATAGCTTGAACTTCAATGCCTGAATGGATCCCATTCAAGAAAAGCAGAAGCTGAACGATACATGCCTTGGAAGTCATATCATGTGCTGAATGCCTCCAAGAATGAGAATAAGAAATAATAAACCACAAGTATTTCTCCAAGTCATGTTGGGTTTTTTTCTTCCTCCTCCCCCCTGCCATGTCTTGATGTTCAAACTCAGTAGTTCCCATATTTTGCCATAATCTGGCAACCACAGCCAGGGATGATTTGTCTAACCACAATCTCACTGGTGTGAAAAACCACTGTCTCTCCACTTCAGGCTCAAGTTGCAGAAAACTCTAAACCTAAGTGGTGCTTTCTAGATAATGAAGACATTTCTTATTTATTGCTCCATAGATTTAGTACCTTTACAACTCCTAGTCTCTTTTCTTTACCTCATATTTCTTGGGTGAATTACCAAGCATGTATATAGGTCTCCTCTCTAAAGAATGAAGTTTGATATCTACTCTCTCAAGTACCAGTATCTCAAGGCACGGTCTCTATTTCCACGTAGATCTTTTACTGGGGAAAAACATAAGGACTTTGGCCACTGCCCCAGGATTTCTGAAAGTCCAGAACCCAGCTCAGAGCTACAGTCTTACATGCAAAGTTATTCTGCAAATGGACAGTAAATCCAATGCATCCAAAAGACGATTAGCCTCTCTGCATATGTACAGAGCATATGCTAAGCAGGTGCAAGATGCCCATGAACCCCAGACATGTGGCCATAGTGTATGTGTGAATCAGCCCCATAGTTCCCAGATGCAAGTTAGTCTCATCATCCATACATGTCAGATCTCTGCCAATGCACTACCCAGAAGCAGTAAAAGTGTGCCGCAGAAATATGCAGAGGCACAGTAAATCCAGCGCACCCTTGGCACATCTGTCTCACCATGGAGGCATTTCATATTTCTTCTCAGGGAAATCCTGGCTACAAACACAGGAGCCCTGGAAATAAACATGAACTCTTGATAGGAGAATGTAAGCTCTTGGTATACAGAATATTTTATATATTGCTTTTCAGGTGATATTTTTAAACATTAAATTATGCATTTAACAGTAAAGTTAGAAGCATCCCAGGAAGTGGTCCTGTGTCTCCCTTCTGTGCTCACGCAGTATCTGCTATGAGGATGCACACATGGCACTCCGAGAAATTAATGCCATGCAAGAAGACATTTTCAATCTGCAATATTTTAAGGAATGCCAGTGAGAGGGACTTTTGTGGCAACCTTAGACGACTGGCAGTTTGGTCTTACAAACAGCTTGCATGAAATACTGACCATCTGCTGGACCAAACCCGAGGAGATATTGAGCATGGGTAATGGCAACTGTGAAGACTCAGTACCTGAACGAGACACAGGCTCTCCCGCACTGAGTTACAAACTGCCAGGGCATTCTGCATACTCATGGTCTGCACAGGAACAGCAACCCTTCATGTCTCTGCCTTCTTTATACAACATGCAAGGCAGGGAAGATTCCTCAATCTCAGAGAGTCATAGAATCATTAAACTTGGAAAAGATCTCTAAGATCATCTAGTCCAACCATCAACCCAACTCCAGCATGCCTACTAACCCATGTCTCAAAGTGCCATATCTAGACTTTTTTAAACACCTCCACCGCCTCCCTGGGCAGCCTGTTCCAATGCTTCACCACTCTTTCAGGAAAGACATTTTTCCTAGTATCCAGCCTAAACCTCCCCTGGCACAACTTCAGGCCATTACCTCTCGTCCTATTGCTGGTTACTTGGGCAAAGAGACCAACACCCTCCTCACTACACCCTCCTGTCAGGCAGTTGTAGAGAGCGATAAGGTCTCCCCTCAGCCTCCTCTTCTCCAAACTGAACAACCCCAGTTCCCTCAGCCGCTCCTCATAAGGCTTGTTCTCCANATCCACTAGGCGGGTCACCTTGTCATAGAAGGAGATCAGGTTGGTCAAGCAGGATCTGCCTTTCATGAACCCATGCTGACTGGGCCTGATCCCCTGGTTGTTGTGAATGTGCTTCTTGAGCCTATCCAAGATAAACCGCTCCATAATCTTCCCCAGCACAGAGGTCAGGCTGACAGGCCTGTAGTTCTCCGGATCCTCCTTCTTGCCCTTCTTGTAGATGGGCATCACGTTGGCCAGCCTCCAGTCATCTGGGACCTCCCCTGTCAACCAGGACTGCTAATAACTGATGGAGAGTGGCTTGGCAAGCTCCTCTGCCAGCTCCCTCCACGCTTTCAGGTGGATCCCATCTGGACCCATAGACTTATGAGTGTCCAGGTGGTGTAGCAAGTCGTTAACTGCTTCCTCCTGGACTATGGGGGGGTTTATCCTGCTCCCCACCCCTGTCTTCCAGCTCAAGGGGGTGGATACCCTGGGGACAACTGGTCTGACTATTAAAGACTGAGGCAAAGAAGGCATTAAGAGGGAAGATTCCTCAATCTCAGAGACAATTTGATTATCTTTAATATTAAAGTGTGCGTTGAGAGAATGGAATTCAGGCTGGATATAGCCTCCTCCTCACCGCATGGACGAGAGCTCCTGTACTTGCTCCTTTATTCCTCATTTTCATCTTTCCTCTCTGCCCCTCCCTCCACCTTGTTTGAGCAAAGAGAGGATCTCCAGCCACATCCAGGAAAACAACAGTGAGCAAAAATAGGGAGTAGAAAGAAACTAGTTCAAAAGAACTAGTCGCTTACTCTGTTGCACTGTTGGTCCTTTGGTATCCTTTTACCTACAAGGTTCTGCAAACAGGTGGATGAAATCAGTCTTCAAAGACCACTGTGTAAAGGAGGTCTGTGTAGCAAAGCTCTGGGCAGGAGATGAGCACACTGAAGCAGAGAGGGGAAATTATATGCTAGAGTACCTGAAGCATCAGTGACAAAGAGAATAGCAACTCCGGCACAAGCCATCCAATACATGTCCATTCACAGCATCAATGTATCTCAGCTACTTTAGACATTTACAGTGCAGGTGTCTGTGAGTGAACAGGTCACCCTGGGACCTCCTTATACTCAAGGGACAGGAGTACCTCATCTCATCCAGAATGGAGATGGGGAATATCTGCAATGCACAGAATAACAGGCATCCAGATGGTCCCACCGCCATAGACGCATGCATATGCACACACTGCAGATCTGGAAACTCTGACATACTAGAGGCTCCTCAGCCCAATTGCCTCACCTCTCCTAGCAACATTCTTCTGCCTGGATAGGAAAAAGTGATATTGTCTCAAAATTAAGTTTTAAGCTTCTCTAAGAGACACACAGCACATCCCACAGTACAACATTACTACAAACCTGAAAGGGAAGAGGCTTCCAAGATATCAAGGAAATTTGGGTTATGCCCCAAATCAGGGTTCATTGCAATCAGCTCAGACTTGTAGAGCAATTTTGTAACACTAGGAAAATTAAAACCAGCAGTGAACTGACCCAGCGACAAGACTTTATCAACAAGACTGAGGTTTATGCCTCCCACAAGCACACTCGATACAGTACTACAGTTCAGAGACTGAATTATGATGATGCCAAGCAAAGACATTGAGAAAGACATGAGAACAGTTTCAGCTGTTCATTGCTTCCTCACAGACCCAGAACCTCATTCACTGTTCTTTTTCCCTACTCCAACACTGTGGAACATTAAAGGTCCTGTGAGCTGCTTTATTTATGCTCTGACAAAAAGTAAAAAGTTAAAAGCATCCACTTCACTGAATTTGCCATTCCTCAGGAAATACTAATTGAAAACTTCCTGCTCTGTGTTAAGAATTGCAGTGCAAATATTATGATTCTGTAAGTCAAACAAGTTTAATATCTCTCTTTTCCTGCAGGAAAACCTAATAAAGGCTACAAGGGTCTCCAGCTTTGCAGGAAGTGAAACTGCTGGACTCTCATACACTTATATTTGGCTTCAGTGGGAAACTCATTTTGCAATTCCACCAAATACCAGTTACATTCCTACAAGCAAAGCAGTCCAGCTGCCAGTCAACAGGACATTTGACCTTGCAGAGAAACCTGAAAGGCACTTGTACAAAACAACAAGATCTGGTTACAGTTGCACTCTCACTGCCAAAGTCGTTAAAGCTTATCTTTAAAATGCAATTAACTTTTTAAGAAGTGGCCAACACTGAACCTATTTTCCGTCAGGAGTCAGAGTCTTGCTGCTGCTTTCCAGCACCTTTGCATCACTTCTTTTCTATGAGAAATAACTTTGTTATCTTATGATTTCAAATACAGTTAACATGTTAAATCCAAAACAATTACTGCCTTTAGGGAGAGTGGTCCAGTTTCAGCAAGAATCAGTCATGCATTCATTCTGGTTTCATAATCCCAGTTACCCTTGACCAGTGGACATTTGGAAGGTCACAATTCAGAGGTACTTTTTTAAGTTTTATTAAGCTACAAGAACTCTCAAGGGCAGCTTCAAGCTCTCCATGGTATCTTGCTTAGTGCAAGTCCAGCAGCTCTCGTGAAGAAGTCCAGCTCTTCTTGCCTGCATGCCAGAGGACAGCTTTTGACGTTGGAAAGGCATCACTGAATCGGTTGCTCCTAAGGTCATAAGGAAGATGAATGAGCTTGGACAGATCACGCTAAAACAAAGAGTACTAAAAAGCACTTTTGATTTTTGGGACACACAGCTATGAAAGCAGCTGGAGCCTCTACGTGATTCTGTATCAGTAGAAATTGATGATGTTGGCAAGTGTCATTTTTGCTTTCAGATTTTGGCTTAAACATTTAGTAAGCACAATTTTTCACAAATGCTTCCACTTTAATTACTATTATTAACAGAGCAAGATGGTGAAATTTCACACTATACTACCTTTAATCTTATCCTTTTGTGATCAAACGATCTCAAATCTTGAACAGTACAGTGGCCAATTCCTAAATTCAAAAAAGGCTCGATGCAAAGTTAATTGAAAGCAGCAGAAAGCCTCCCAATGGCTTAAGCCTATGCTACCTCTTAGAAACCTCTGTGCTGTTGCAAGCATTTTTTTCCACCCCAGACATAAGCCAGTAAAAGCTGCTGGCATCAGCACATGGAGTGAAAGGCATGTCACACATGTCTCCTTCTAATAAATACTGCTGCGCATCACAACCTGGGCAATTTACCAAACCTGAGAGGAATCTGTTGCGTGCGTGCCATGAGAAACAAGTCCCAGTGGTACGTGCACTGAAAACCCCCCAAACTTGAGAGGGGAAAAAAGTTCTTTTATCACCTTTGAGCAACTGAGCGTGTGTTCGAATGGGATTTACTTGAGAAGCTTGTAAGAGACCAATGTAAGCTTTATACTCAAATGTGAGTATAAAGCAGCAGACACCGCAGAACACAAGCCATTCTGCATCAGGATCAGCATTAACCTATGCTTGGAAAGTTTTCTCTGGATGTACCTACCTGGAGCACACCGTCACATTTATCATTGCTTTCCACCACTCTCACCCCTCAAGCCTAGCCATCTGCCAGGCGCTGGGGGAAGAGAGGACTTTTCAGCTCTCCTTCCCAACATCTTCCTCACTTCAAACACTTGCAGATCCTCTTGCACAAACTGTGCCCCTCACCCAGTAACCACCTAAACTGCTAAACAACTCCAGTACAACGATGGATGTCTTTCATGCTCCTGCAACCATTGTACAACCCTTTTCTCTTCCCTACAAGAGCGTCTGCTGGAATTCAGACTTTGTGCACATTGCATGAGCGCAAATGGTTCGCTCTCCCAGTGTTTTTTTTGTTTGTTTTTAAAGAGAGTCTGTTTAACAAAAAAAAAACAACAACAAAAAAAAACCAAAACAAGGGAGATATAATCTAAAAATTTATTTAATCTGGACGCTTTAAAAAATGATGGATTTGGCACGTATAATCCATTCTCTCATATGCAAAGAATCACAGCTAAAATTACCTGCAGGTTTAACATCGAACCCTACAAATGAAGATTAAAGAGAGTTTAATAGTTTCCATAATGAATTCAACCACTAGGCAAAGTGACAAATGCATTAGCCAAGGCAAAGAGTTAAGGTCCAAGATGTCTTGTCCAGGAGAACATACCACTGCTGCATTTGAAATAACTAATTCCTTCCTATGTTGGGAAACACAATAAAGCCTTAACTACATGTTTTATGACATTGAACAGAGCTAATCCATATGGACATACTAAAAAACAGACTTACCACTTTATAAGCTAGACGCACAGAAAAAAATTGCTCTGAGATGTATATAAAAAAAGATTAGCTCCACAACACAGAAGTTTACTGAAAATCTGTTTCAGTTCCACGTGTTGAGAAAGGATACATGCGCAACAGAGAGCTGCAAAGTGAAGCGAAGCAGAAAATGTTGATATGCAGAGAACTTTTGCGTTTGCCTTATTTTCTTTTTCAGAACCATAGTCTGCTCAGTTTCTGTCTGAGTTTCGTGTTTGGCAGCTGCAGAACTATAAAAAGCTTTGTCATTTAAAACATTTTAAAAATAAAGATATTGTATTAGGCTGACAATATCCAAGTCATCTATCAAAATGCCATGTTGTTTGGAGAGACAGCTAGCAAGTGTCACGCCTGGGCCTCAAAGAAGGGGTTAAAAATTAAAAACATGCTCATCATTTCTACTAGAGCACATTATAAGCTGAAAGTAGTCAAGTTTGCTGTTGTGCTAAGCCTTCTGTTGAAAGAGAGGGAATCACAGCACAGTGTTTATTCTCCACCAAGCATCACGGCCTGTCTGACCTGCTCACAACAGCTCTAAAGCTAAGTCTGTCCCAAAAGAATTTATTTGGGCGAAAGCTACAATAGGCTGTTCAAGGTTTGGTAGCAGGTCTGGTAAGTCAGTGAGAAAAAGACAGAAAAGTAAGTAACAGTCAGAGGAAAAGCAAGAGACAAAGCAAAAACTTTGTTTTTTTCAGCCCAACTTGTCTCCTAGGTTTTCCCAATGTAAGAATATTTCTGGATCCAGAACCCCAAGGATAATTGAAATAACCATTTGCCTCTTAGCTCCTTGCTCCCTTGGTGTAAAAAACAAAACCAAACCAAAAACCCCCCCCACACACAAAAAAAACCCACAACCCCAAAAAAAACCACAAACCAAAAAACCCCCCACACCAAAACAGGACAAGCTGTACTCCTGTATGGCATTTAATCAGAATTAGGTCCAGGCAAGGCTTCCCCCGTGCAGGGCAGCACCCAGCTTTCAGCTACAGCAGGGGCGTGCGTTGGCAGCTCCAGCATCAAACTCCAGGCCCTAACTCCGCAGGGAGCTCGGGGCTAGAAACGCCTGGGTGCTGCCTGCACGGGGCACGCGCGGGCAGCGGTACCGCTGGAAGTGGAGAACGAGCGAGACACTGAACCCACAGGAGAGCTGCCAAAAGCAGATATTTGTGTGGTACCTCTCCCATCAGCCAGGCAAGCGGGGGGGCGGGGAGGGGGAGGCAGGAAGGTAAATCAGCATCACTTATAGCAAGTCGGAGAAAGAAAGCTATCCCAAAGCCCCGGAGGAGCCTAAAGATTGTCAACACTCCTAACTTCCCCCGTGAGCAAGGGGTATCAATAGAGTGCCGTTGTCTCTTAACAGTTTGTGGATTAAACGCTGGTTCTCCCCAGCGCACAGGAACTAGCCGTTGCTTACAGCAGGATCAACCCGGGCTCTCAGATGAACAAATCCACGGAGCCAGATTCCTTCTGAGCAGAAGGCACATCTCTGTCCACCGTATTCATAACTGTGGACTAGAACGGGCGCACGAGCCCCTCAGCAAAACATGTCTAGTGACTAGGAAGATGGCTGTGTGTGCTTCGCTCCAGTATGCTTTCTTATGGAAGAGAGAGAAAAAAAAAAATTCTTCTATGTAGAGTTCTGCAGATGACACGAAAATTAGGAATTGTTTGCAGGGGTGAGGAAGGGAGCATGAAGGGACAAACAGGGTACAGCCAGAAGATTATTACCGTGTATTAAACTGAGAAACTCCCTCTTCCCGAGTTGAATCCCATTTATTGTGCTCTAAATTAAAACAAACAAACAAACCAACAACAGTACCATTTGTAATTACATTCTGTTCCCACAGCATATGCAAGCTATGGAAATTATGCTGATTTTAAGAAATTGCGTAATGCACTTGTTTGTGTCAGCATATGGAAAACAGAACAGAAACTAGATATATGGTGATTAGAGACACAACATTAAGGGTCAAGCTACTCAGCTGAGGTCATCCTGCAAGTTTACAAGATGACCTTGCATATCTATGTCTGCTGTAAGCCTAACAAAACCCATTTTTGCCACTCACCAATTTCAGTATATTGCGCTGACAAAACTGGGGCAAAGCAGCTTTTTTTTTTTATATATAAGACACTCAGTATTTTATATATAAAACACTCTCACCTTGTAATTGAGGAATTAAAATCCACATGCTGCTCCTACTGAAACAAAACTCTAATAGAGGGTTGGTGTTAGTCTACAGATCTTTCGGGTACAGAGATCACACGGTCCGATGGGCTGGGGGGCTTTGCCCCCTAGACGGAAGGACATTGTGCATTGAGAGCCAAACCTCAGGATCCCGTTTCTCCTACCATCAGGCTTCAAAGCTGCCGGACCCATCTCTACCAGGTACCTTACAGTATGGCAAATCCATCCGAAATCAAAACCAAGCCATAAAATATGGCTTCTTGTGAATTAGCGCTGCCTTTCAGCGGCTTCCGTTAACTCATCACCAATTCTGACAGCACCAATGACTCGACGTACAGCAGCATGCAGTTTCTAACATCAGTGACACTGCGTGTCGTGCTGCTTACATGGGGCAAGGCTTGAAGCCCGCCGAGGCCAGTGAAGACTGTTTACGGGACCAGCCCCACTGACAACACGCTCAGCCTTCCCACCAACAGCCACGGTGCTTCCAACGTAGTCAGCTGGTTGCTTGCCACACACTTCACTAGATGCAACGAATAGGAATTGCTGAACAAGCTGTAACACTCAGCCCTAGATCCATTCTAACCGCAACAATATCAATTTTTGTACTATTTGTCAAACGGTTTGTGTTACTTAAGCAAAATTTTTATTCAAGTGCCAAAAAAACTTAGTCCACCCCATGAAACATGAGCTACATTCAGTCTTGGCTCTGCTCTACCAAAACATGCCTGGTGTAAGGATTAAGGCATCTCTAACAGAAAGGTCATGATAAAAGACAGCAACGGAGGCAGCTGCCAAGCTGATGAATTTCCACAACTTAAAGGCAATTTCAAAAGTATTTTTATAACATAAACTTCTCAAAAAACAGAAACAAGTATTTTTGTCCAAACACAATTTATTTTTATTAATAACTTATAGTGACTGCAAGCATAAATTCAGCACTTGTAAAAGCTGCCCAACCAATACTTCCATGACTTCTCAATGCATCTACAAGGGCTAAAAGCGAAACAAGGACCAACATATTACAGGGTTAATACAACCCGGACAGAGGCAGGGTCTGCATCAGCACCCCTCTCACCTCGGCAGCCACAGGCTTCCTCCGCACTTCCAAGCTTTTCCACAAGAGCTCTACACCCAAAGCATTAATGGTGTCCCAAAGGGGAGAGTGACAGTGTTGGCAGGAGGTTATGCAGAGGGACGGGAAGGCAGGTGGCCTCCTGGTCTGGCTATGATAAGGGAGAGGAGCTGAAATCCAAGCTGGGGAAACAAAGGGACTTTTGCAGGCTGCTGCCAATACCAGAAGCACTGACAGATTTAGTTTGAGCTTAGTTTGCTGAACAGGCCATAACGACATGTTCTTTGGTGCCAAACCATTAGGAAATGCCATTGCCAAAAGGTACTTTGGACTCAGGAAAAAAAATACATATGCTTGACATTAGCGCCAAACAAACAAAAAAATGAAACTCCACATGCCAGGATAAAGGCCAAAACATGTCTAACTGAGCAATCGTATTTCCAGAACACCACCACATTTGCCATAATACTGGGTCAAAGCTCATCTCCTCGGAGTTTGCTTCCAGTGAAGTCAATGGCGGTATACCTAGGCTTGACTGAGAAATTAAAGAGCAAGTAAAAGCATGAAAACAGCCTCTCTGTCCTGGACACCATCGAAGGCTCATCACCCCTCATGGTGCTCCAGCTCACTCACGTTTCGGCTCTAAAAGAGTCAGAGCATGACTTGATAAAGAGCGCTCTCAGCTACGGTTTGGCTGGGGTCTGAAGTGGCCCGTGTGCTGCAGGGTTTGGCCATGAAAGTCTCTGGTTTGATATCGCTAGAAACACGAGAGTCCTATCAGGTTAGTTCACCTACATGAGCATCCCATCTCCAGCAGCAGCCATAAACATTAAGAAGAGTAAACAGCACAGGTAATTAGGATACTCTTCCCCTGCACACTCCCATCCTTTCATCATTTTCAGTTTGGGGACTTCCTAAGCCAGGTGTGCTTTGAGCATATTTAGTAACCCTCAGTGGATTTTTTAATTTTTTTTTTTTTTTAATTAACTTGTCCAGTCTCAAACCTGTCCCCTAAAATTTGCTTAAATAGCTATGGGCTCCTGAAAAATAGGAGGGCAACCTCCAAATTGCCCACCTCATATTCTTACTTTGCAAAACATGAGCAGATGGTAAGTTAACAAACGCTGGGAGTCACACAGCCACTTAAAGCCCTCTGCCTACCTCAGTAGTTACACGTCTATCCAGCCCTAAAGCCAGCCAACCAGAAATTCCAGTTGTAAGAATAAAACCTTGGGGATTTAGATTTATTAATTTGAAAACAGAATCCTACCTCAATTTGATCTTGCCAACTGCCATTTCGGACACACTGTTCTTGTGCTTATTACTAATTTTGTTTAAATGCAATCATTTTACAAATCCAGCTCATTTTAGGTCTGTTTCACCAGAGTTGCAGAGTACAGCCATGTGCAAGACTATCATCTTTTCTCAGCTGCAGTGGCAAATTACTGATGCCATGTTCAAAGAACCCTCAGTTAGCTGAATTCCAATCCCCTCAAAGCTGAAGGACAAACAAACTTTCTGCATTTTAATGATGTGCACAGCAGTACATTCCAAAAAACACTGCAGAAACCTACAGCAATTCTTTAAAGTTTCATTCTTACAGATCCAGACTGGTAATTTTGTTTTGTTGGGAGGGTTTTTTTGATAATTCATTACGACACATTCCGTGAAAAGAAACGGAGAGCATGCGTGTACATCAAAAGAGTACAGGGCATTATCCGAACGTACACAGAAGACCCCAAATTCCAACCTCGACATTGCACCTTGCAGAAAAGTTCAGCGCATTATCTGTGACACATCTCAGCCCTTCAAATACAGCAATATCCTGCCACTCTGGAAACAAACTGTGACCTCCAGCTCTGCATCTGTTTGTGATGGCAGGTCTCCAAAAAGGCATGATTTTTTCTCAAAATTAGGACTTCCAGCAAAATGCATGAAGTGCTGCCAAGCTTGCAGTTGAACAGTGCGGAACTAGAGGCAGTCTGATGTCATGAACAAAGTTACAGTCGGTGTTGGACAAGACAAGATTTCTGAGTCCCTACAGGTGTGTGGTCAAACTGGGACTTGTCCAGCTCAGTCTGTGTTTGTTAAAACACAGAGAGGGCACATGAATTTGACGGAGTCCCTGGAAGAACTGGGGAATCCTAAGCCACATCCGAGATGAGCAGAATCGCACAAATCGTAAGAACTGACTGCAGCATCAGAGAGAGGACACAACGTGGCCTTGACCACACCAAACATCAGGCAACTTTGATAAATGACGTAGTGGGTAAGAGGCACCCCACCTTTCCTCCCAGGATCCAAGCGCCACTCCAGGACATGGTTTAGTAGGCATGGTGGTGTTGGGTTGAGGGTTGGACTAGATGATCTCAGAGGTCTTGTCCAACCTTAACGATTCTATGATTCTAAGTGCTGAATTAGCTTTTTCACAAGGCTGAGCCCCCACAGTAGAACAGACTTGTCTCTCGGCAAGTCCAGCACTGCTGCTGCCCTGTCAGCAAGTCACTTACTTACACATGGCCAAAGCTTCTAACCAATCCTCCTGGAATCCAGCTTGCACTTGGATTGCCACAGAACGCTTTTACGGGTTCTCTGTGGTTATCTGACATTGATAACATTTTTAGGTTTTCCAATTTTGCAGCATTCAAAGGCAGGAAAAGAAGAAGTGTTTTGAGGCACTCCATGAAACCATGCGAAAAGCACTTCCTCATCCTCCTATTATTTCTGAGACTGTTCTGACAACTGAGAAGCACTGCTATTGCCTTTTAAGACCGCAAGTACCCCTGAGAAGAACGCTGACATAACATGAGTCCTGCTCTTAGATCAGACAGGGGCTGTAATACTTGCAAACTGAAGGAAGAACTGTATCTGAATAGTAAAAAAACCCCAAACCAACCAACCAAAACCAACCACCAACCCCCCTACCCAAAAAAACAAGCCAGAAAAACCACACAGTGCACTTAAAGACTCATCAGAATAACTGAAGCATAACCGGTTCTGTCTTCGAAGTTCCTCCTACTGTCCAAGGATTTAAGCCACAAGATTTTCTTGCACGTGACTTCCCCAATGTCATGCAGAAAGTCTGAGACCTAATCAAACCCAGTCTTGCCTTAACTGCAAGACAGCTTTTTCCTCTAAATTTTCCCCAAAATGCCTAGTCAAGCAAGCTCTTAAACACAATGCATTGACTCGTCAAACAACTTAAGAACTCATTTACAAACTATGTTTAATACAGAGTTGGCACCCTTGGTCAATATTTAGAAATTTATTTCCTTTACATCAGAAAAAACAGCCAATTTCACATAGCAATGATGAAAGGCAAGAAATAACTGCAAATTTCTTACATCCATCACCTGCCTTTACTGATATTTAGGGTATGACAGAGGACCTGGCAGCAGCAACTTGTAAGTCTGAAAGGCTTCCACAGAACAGCTCTGACCTAGTAAGCCAGCAAAGACTTGGATCAATAGCCTCAGACTGTAAATGTCTGTGATTCTGCTGCAGGGACACGCTCTTCGTTCAATAAATACCACACACTTCATAGCTTCAGACTGACACTTTAAACTTCACCCAAAAGCTGTAAGACAGCCAGGGCTTTGAACAAAGCGGCAAAACACTTGCTGCCCAAACCCTCACTTTAAAAACTTTTTCAAAGGTTCTTGGAGAGATGCAAGGACTATACCCTGCAGAGCAGCCTTCAATCAGATGAAAGCTTAGATTAAAGTAAGATCCACTGTAGGAAAAAATGGCAACGACCTCATGCCTGCAGCTACCTACCAAATGGCTAAACAGTAATTGCTTTGTGATGAGAGTACAACAGCTGAAAACCTATTGAGATCCCCAGTTTTGACCTACACCACTGCAGCATAGCAGACCACAGGGCCATCAATCATACATTGACAACATATGAACTGACGGATATATCCCATTTCAGTTGAACACAGTTAATTCCTTAACTACTACAACAAACTGTGAAGAGCAACAGAGAAACAGAAGCCTGTTTAGAAAAGTTTGGGAAGAGGTCATTAGTAAACGCTCAGGCCTGGTTACTAGAATGTAGGTGCATAAACGGGCAGTCCTTGTCCACGTATGTCAGCCATTTCTGTCCTCACCTGGATGTTCTGTAGATGACTATATCCACTCCACCACTGTAAGGTCCGTACTGACAGAGGAATATAACAACACAAACAGCAGACATCCAGGCTGGAGACCAGCTGGGAGATTTCTCATGGCCAATTAAACATGGCACACTAGAATATATTTTACTTCTAACAGAAGCGGTTTTCTTCCCTTCTTGCCACATGGACTAAAATTTAATTTAGACTTAAAGAGAAATACTTTCTTTTGCTGAAAGGGAAGAAAACAGTTTAGAAAAGCCTCAGTTCTGACAAAAATCACCAAATGGGACGTTCAAAAGTCTACTTCTGTGATAGTCAGATCAATTTAAAATACAGGATAGAGTCAACCGTTGGTGTGTTACTAACGCATTACACCAAGCAAAGGTCAAAGTATTAATTTTTCAGTTTGACTTGATTTTATGTAACACTACTAGAAACATCAGCTATGTCACTCTTTATTAACAGACACCCAAGAGAACACGACAGATGCTCATGAAAAACCCACCAAAACCACTTAGCGCTGGTGAATTACTGTTGCTAATGAGACAGCTGGCAATTCCTCTTCTCTTCAGTCTCATGGATATTCACCATATAACAATTCAAACCAGACTGCCTGCAAAGTTGTTGCATATTCGGTAATATCCTGTGTCATCGTGTGCCTTGGTCCTTCGGGATACACTCCTCGCCTCTATGGATGCTGAAATGGTACCGGGAGCTGCAAGGCCAGCGGATCACATACTACACAAGAGTTGTGATCCAAAGAGTCCCCAGTCCAGAAGATGACACAGCAGGCTCACGTACTGGATAGCTACATAACAAGCAGATGATAAGTAGTTGCAGCCCCATTGAACTATCAATATCATGTTTAATATCTGCTTATTTTTAAGGTAATTAACATATTTGTAATTCTTTTTAGCAACATTAATACATGAAGCTGAAACCTAACGTTCTTGAATCCGACATATTTGATCCCAAAATTCGCATCCAGATTTTATTCTTTGTTCAGACTATGGAAAGGGATGGAAGAGTAGCATGGGGCTACATTACAGGGTCTCATTTACACACCTTGCAGACTTTGTTGAAAAGGTTTCTCCTAAAGCTTTTTTTTTAATGTTGAGGTTTGCTCAGTATTGAGAGCCAATACATCTTCACCCTGGCAAAACACGCTGTTTCGGTACCAGGACGCACATTGCCATGGATATCCTACGAAAGGAAGCTTTGGAACAAGAGCGACCACGCACGCTTGTTTTCCGATGAAGGCGTAAACGGCCAGTTCCACCGCTACGCGCCCAACGGAACGCGCATCCGAACACCCCGGCTTTTGGTAGCGGATTTTCAGGCGAGGCCGTGCCTTCTCCCGCCCCATTCCTCCGCCGCTTCAGGTGAACGGCTCCAGGTTCCCGCCACGGGCACCGGCGCCCTGCGCAGGCTCTCCCAGGGCCGCCACCGCCGCGGCGGCGGCCGGCTCCGAAGGGGGCCACCGAGGCCCAGCCGGCAGGCCACCCGTCGGAGCCCC
>VZTL01069547.1:9522-60256 GCA_013400535.1 Scopus umbretta | reverse complement strand
TGCACCCATTTTTTCAAAGGAAGGAGCTCTTTCATCCTTTAAAATGGTGGCATCGCCACCACTGCTACCGCTTCTCCTACAAAAACGCGGTGGCCGGATTAACTGCCCAGCAGAGTGGAAGATCCCCGTTCGGAACATTAACTCCGAATTCAGCTGAAACCAGGAGGCACCGTGTCCTGGTTCCAGCTGTTTACACTGGTCAAGGACTTTCCAGCTCCCCATGCTCTGCCAGGGGCACAAGGAGCTGGGAGGGGGCACAGCCAGGACAGCTGACCCACCCTGCCCACAGGGCTATTCCATACCATACGGCGTCACGCTCAGTATAGAAACTGGGGGAGCTGGCCGGGGGGCAGCGATCGCTGCTCGGGGACGGGCTGGGCATGGGTCAGCGGGTGGTGAGCAATTGCATTGGGCATCACTTGTTTTGTGTATTCTATTATTATTATTATTTTCTCTTTCTCTGCTGTCCTATTAAACTGCCTTTATCTCAACCCACGGGCTTCAGGGTTTGTTTTTTTCCCCCTGGTCCTCTCCCCCATCCCGCCGGGGCAGGGGGAGGGTGAGCGAGCGGCTGGGTGGTCCTTGGTTGCCGGTTGGGGTTAAACCACAACACATCTCCAGACCAGCGCTGCTCCCATACCTGCGCCCCCTCACGAAGCTCAGGCCTGCTTTGGGTGAGGGACGCCCTTCAGCTTCTCCTTCCGTTTGTGTTGCTGTCTGCAGACGTATTTTTTAGTATGCTTTGATATTTGGGGGATAAATGATGCAGTCCACGCAGAACAGAATGGCTGCAGCGTGAAAGATGTCGATTAGATGGATATGGTTGTTCTTTCTTGCGTTGGCATTTTATAGGCGCTCCACAGGATAGAACAGAATAAACTATTTCAGTTTGATTCCATGACCTTACGATGTCTCCCTAAAGAGTATATGGCTTCATGCGTTGCCCTCGGTGTGCCCAGGTTATTTATGCCTCTGCTGTACGATAGTGATTATATTCAAACCTCATACTCGAGGACTGTGGCCACTAAATAACTGCTAGGACCATGGGGAAAACAACTTCCCCCCCTCTGCACTGATCAGATACATTCTAAGAGTGAAGTTGGTTGTCTAGTCTTTGGGTTTTTTTCCCCTTTCTTTTCAAATACCAGAAATTGGCCACAAATGGAGATGCACCACTGGGGAGACCCAGGCAGCGGAGATAAGGAATATGTGCATCACTGAGGCCAGTTTATGATCAGGGACATTCTTAGTGCATGGAAGACACAAGAAGGAATTTACCACTGTTCCTGCATTTTTGTGTAGCTATACATTGGAAAAATCTTGAGTCTTGACATCACCTTGAGACTTTGGAATTGTGAGGATCACTCTGAATAAAAACAAAGTCAGTATCTCACCAGCTCTTCAGAGCTTTCCTACTCCCACCAGCCGCACTGGTCTCAGCCAGCCTAAATCTGCATGAGTTATTCTCCATCCCTCTACAGACTCGCTGCAAATTTTGCAGCATCTTTGTGGTGGTCGTGGCCATGTGCGTAGCAAACAGGACATCTGACACTGCTGTTCGTAGGAGAGTCCATAACACTAAATCTCCGGATTCTCGAGCCACTCCTAGTGAGCAAAGATAAATAAAGAGGAGAAACGCCCCTGACTGCTTTGCAAAAGTGTACCATTAAGTTGTTTGAGGAGATTTATGTGGCAGAGTAAAAACTGCCCGGCTGAGAGCCTGCACGAGGAGGCTGCTTTGCGCAGCTGAGAAGCGTCTCGGGCGGTAGCATTAGCTCTCCTAGCAATAGGTGTCCTTCTTCAGGCTCGGAGCAAATGCGTCTGCTGTGCCTTGGAGAATCCAGCCAAGCTCTTCGTACTCGCAGGACCTAACTCCACCGTCTAGTGCTTTCTAGGGGAAAGATCCACCACTTACAAAACTCAAAATAAATCAATTCACTTTGCCTGCTTTGTAAAATGCTGTGTGCCTCTTCTTGGAAAAAGCAGCCTGCAATTTAATGTTGAAAACGCTCCAAGAGAAGGACAGAACTTCAGTTTAATTTGACTCTGTACGTCTAAGGGTTAACGAACTCTTTTAGACTACAGGCGGAAGGTCTGTTTGGGGTCCGTGTGCTTGTCATCTCTGCTGTGAACAGCAGAAAGAGCGCCAGTTAGTTTTGTTTGAACTGATTCACTACCTAGTAGCTTTAGCATCTTGAATTGTCAGGAGTCAAACCCATCATGCGTTATGGCGTTATGAAAATACCTGGGGGGTGATGCACGGGCTTCATCGCTGCCTCTTTCGTAAAGGAAAAACTCCATTCTGAATGATACGGAGACAGTATTTTAAAAAAAATCGGCACTGCAACCCGAGACATAACCAATGCAAATTTTTCACAAAGTATTTTGACGTTTTTAACCTGATATCTGCAGACAGAAAAGGCTTCCTTGCATGTTGAATCTGAAATCTTCTGTGCCTAGTGACAGCTGGGCACATACACAAGCCCCACGAGAATCGAGAGAGAGGGAAAGAGAATTTCAGGGCGGGATAAAATTCCTTGTTACGTCACTGTAAGTAGGTGAAACAAATAATTCGGGAGGATTTCAGACCTGCAAGGGACTAATCTTCCAACTTTTTGGAAATACAGAAAGGCCTATAAAAGTGTAAAATATTCAATATGAAAATGATCTAGTGAAAACTTTTTTTTTACAGTAATGATGTTTTGCTGATTAAAATGGGTGTTATCACAGAATATCTTCATTTCTACAGAAGTGTTCCAGTTTTTTAGTGAAGCTGAAACCCTAAGTAGTCTCAGTTTTGAATTAAAAAATGAATTGTAAGAAAATAATTTAGAGAACTGATTTTTTTAAGAATTTTTTACTGTGTGAATTTACTTTTGAGTTTGATTTACTCAATTAGCATTTAACAACAGAAGTTCCAAAATTTCATGCGAAAAAGATTTGACTCTTTAGAGCAACTCAAGCAAGAATAACTTTTATTCAGTCTTTTGCAGAACTGATAGCTTAAATTTACTCATCTGTAGCAGATACTGAAGATATAATACTTCCCTGTCTGAGAAACGGGCAGGACATCGCTGGCTTCTGTATCTACAAACAGTGTAGCCTGCAGCCTCCTAATCCTCTAAACCTTCTGGTAGACCTCACTTAATTTTGCATCAGAAGAGTAATCAACTAAGGACTATTAAAGACAAGATGCAAAAGCGCAGACGCCAGCCCAGCTACCATGGAAGGCAGACACCAATAATGAAAAACAATTTTATGGTCCATGCTTGCTTGATAAAAGATGGGGGAGCTGTAGGAGGAGAAAATAAGACATTCAAAGGCCTTTCCCACGCCACGGAACCGCTGGCCAGGCTGACAGCTTTGGTCTGTTTCTGGATGGTGCAGGGAACTGTTATTTCTTGACATTGGACCTGAGTGAGCGAAGGTAACTGTGTCACCTCTTTGGGCTGGGCTCCAATTTTCTAAACGCTACTGGAATTTTATCCTGCTTCTTGATGTTCTTTCAGGTGCCTTCTCGGAACTCGTGTATCCTGGCCTCTTTTGGTATGAATGTGAGCAGAACACTTTTTTTGTTTACTGGGAATCCCGGTAAAGTAGCACAGTATCCCAGTAAAATCTCCTTAAAGTAGCACACAGTGAGCTAACCAAATTAACTCATTATCATCAAAAGGATTTCACACAGGTTTCTCAAAAAGTAAATCAGCTTCTCCCGCCTAATACCGTTCCAAAGCACAACAAAATAAAGGGGCTCCATAGCTTGCTTTGGAGCTTTGGAGCTTGTCAGACCAATGTTCTCCCAAAACAGCAAACTGAAGTCGAGCGAGCTCCCCGAGTTATTGGCTCAGCCTCTGGCTGGGGGCGCAACTTCCACTATGTCCCTGGGAGAGAGTCGCCATATAAATCTTGACTTCGTACGTCTGTCTTCTACCCATCGGTGCTGGATTGAGGGTCGTGGCAAAACCATAAAGCTATGTGTGAACTGCTGGAAGGGAGGTCTGCTTTCTTCTCCTGGCCCTGAATGGATAGAATTATTATCTCAGTTTGAAGAGCGCCTGGAGATATGTCTGTGGCCTTGCACAGTAACTCCTCAGAAGTTGTTCGTGGCCTATATGTGCAAGAGGGACAAATCCAGGCAGGGAAACGGAGACATCGCTTGCCTGGGGCTGCACGACAGGTCAAATGGCAAAGGTGGGAATTCCTGCACACCCCTTCCACAACGGGCTGGCAAAAAGCGCGAGATGGGGAGTGAGGGAAGTGCTCTACCTGTGGTATCTAATTTCTGAACAGGCTGCAGAAATGGCTGCGTATAGGATCTCCCACTATTGACTGCTGAGGGTATAGGACAAGGTTTTAGGAAGGATTCTTGTTAACAAGCTCACAGCATTTTGAGCATTTTTGGCTCATGCGCACGCTGCCGCAGGAAGACACATGTCTGAGATGTATGTACACATATATATGCTTTTTACTTAATTGTTACTGTATGGACTCTTTCACCGACTGTATTTCCTTAATTTTACAATTCCACCTTATATGTTTCTCAGAGCAGGGATGTATTGTATGTTGATAAAAGTAACAAAAAGGTTTTCTCTGCAGCCATGAAGTGTCTCCCTACTGCTGAGCAGGCACTGAATAGTGCCTTGCCAGGGGACTTCTCATCTTCTACCTCCGGTTGGCTGACAGTAGCCACCAAACCGTTCTCTTGCAGCTTAGTGAGAAACGAATTACAAATGCTGGGTTTCTAAAATTTACCTGGCACTGCAAAATAAAGCTTGAATCTGATTTAGATTCTTTGTCTCCAGGATGCAGAGTGCTTGCTGTCAGATGCACATGAATGCACTTTGTCTAACGTGCGAGCCTCTCTTGAATGCAAAATTGATTGAAGCAACGGTTAAATTCTTGGTTAAAAAACTAGAAGGAGTGTTACAAAAAAAGCTATAAAAGCAATGAAATGCACACTTATATTCAGCATTGAGCTCTTAGGATTTTATTTAAGCTATTTTTCAGCAGCAGGAAGGAAACAATGGTTGTGGAGTGGGGTTCTATATACACTTGGGGATTTGCGGGTTGCTACAGAATGCAGTTGACGTTTCAAAGCATGTTATAAGAGCTAATTTATTCCTCCAGTAATTTAAGAAACCTCTTTGTGCTGTGGTCTTGCATTTAACAGTTTGGCATCTAAGAGAATGCCAGTGAAATACTCTTTAAACTTAGTAGAGAATGAATCTCTGGCATATAAAGAGGGACCTTATAGTGTCTATTCTTCTATGGCATTATCTTTCCTCTCAGGAAATGAATTGAGCTGCAGTTATAAACTGGTTTTCAAACCACATACCTTAAGAATTCTTGGCATTGTGCAGCCATGTGTCTCCTGGTTTATTAGATTTTGCAGAGACTATATACTATCCATTCATGCAGACTGTTAATTTAAGTTCATCACAACACAAGAAGCCTAACACAGCGGGGCCGTGAGTTTTGATCTGGGTGCCTCTGTACAACAAACAGTGGCAAGAAAAGCTCTAAGTGCTATAGAAGAGTCTGGAGCCAGCCGGATCACAGATAGCTATGGTGAGCTCCTCATATAGAAGGTGATACAACATTTTCAATTGCTGTAGCATTTAGACTGCTCTTCTTGGTCATATTGCTTTATAGAATGTATATATGTGCATACAGATATGGAGAGAATAGAGTAATGTGTATGTAGTAAAATACAGAGAGAGGAGATAAAGGTATGCTTTAGCTCAGTTAGAAGTTACGGCCTCAATTTATATGACATATGCAGGGTATCAGACTGGGTCAGACCACGGGATTTGAAGGCACCACAGGGATCAGCACGCCAGCCTTCCGCAACTGCAGGCAATTATATACTTGACGTTTAATCCACAAGGACTCACAAAAGCCTGCTCCAGATGCAGCAGCCCCAGAACTCTTCTGTTCACCTCTAACAAATACAAGACCTAAAGTTACAGACAAAACACCACAGATGATCGCATGCCACCTTAAAAGAGCAGATCCCTGCAATGGGAGACTCTCTGGTCTTAAAAATCTTTACTACTGCAGTGTGCCCCATGCAGCAAAGTTTGAAGTCTTTTTTTTTTTAATTTTTCGGTATAAGCATGGTTAATGCCACTGTGCTACCCATGTTTTCTCATACGCATTACAGATGGAGGGACGTGCAGAGGATTCTTGTTCATGGCCACATACTCAGACAGTGATGGAGCTGGGAACGGGATCCATACGTCCTGGCTGTCAGTCCCTTGCTTACTTTGTCATCTGTCACTAGGTTCCCTTTGTCACAGTTTACTTCCTTGACATACGCTCTCACAATGCCATTCTTCAGCAGCAAGAGACTTCACTGCTGTCCAGACAAAAACCATCTGCAGTTGTGCAATTAAGGCCTTAATCAGACCTTTGGACCTCTTTCCTGGCTTTGGCTAGTTTTAAGTGATAATGATGATGGTTTATACTTGCACCTCTTAAAATGAAAAATGAGCATGGAGATAAACACACTTCAGCCAGTAAATTCTCCTGTCCTCTCTAATGTAAATGTTGGCTTTTTTTTTGTTTTCCTGCCATCTTACTACAGATGTCCTAAGCAGTGCATTAACCCTGTAGTGCACATGCATGATTCGCAGTATCCAAATTCTTGAAGAGAAATGGGCAGACAGCAAAGACGATGCACTATTTAATGTCTTAATTTCTACTAAACGGAATCAATTTATAGTGATACACAGTATTATAATTTTGATTTATTTTAAAACGGAATTTTGTCATAGGCATAGGCTTTGAGCTTCCTCCCATGGAAGGTGTCATAGGTTTTACAGTAGGCTTCAATAGGACTTAGAATACTTCTATAGTCCAGCTATAAATTTTAGTCATTTTTTTAATTAAAAATACTTTTCTGTACAGTGCAAGAGTACATTTTTACATCTAGCATGATGATACTATTTTCAAGTAACATCATATGTGTCTAAATGGAAGGTTTTGAAGACAAAAAGGAGGTGGGTTACCTTTTTCCTTAGAAGTATGTTTGTTATTTGAAGGAGCACAACTGACCTTCCAGCTAGTAACGTGCCCCGAGTCTGACCCGAACCCTTATTTTTGCTAGAAAACTTTGCGCAATTGAAAGATTGCATTAACAATATAGATTCATTAAAATGATGCTGAGTGAGACTTTGCAGCTCACAAAAAAGATATCCTGATAATGCCTCGCAATATAAAAGAAGGAGGTGATCAAAGACTCAGACACGTGAACAAGAGCTGTTATACAAGTTGCTGAGGGGTAAAATGACTATGTCAGCTGGTCCACCCATGCGCATCCTCACTCACTGCTGCTGTGAAGGCAGTTTGAGGTCCCTTAATTACAAGTGAAAGTACACTGCGGTGACCTGTATTACCTTCAGCCTGACTGGGGTGAGCGTACAGACGGTCGGGTTAACCTGCTTCTGAATAGCTCACATTTCTCACGGCGCGGGAACGCATACAGGCGCAGGTGATACGCAGCAAGTTTAACAAATCGTGGTAGCCAAAGTTAGAACAGTCCTCTCTGGCTTTGAAGCAATAAAATATTTATCATCATACCAGAGTTTGGTCAAAGGAGGTTTTAATAATGACTTGCTGCCACCAAAGTAAGCGTAACATGTTTCTGAACAATCTTTTTCGATTGTGTGAAGTTGCAGTTCGCACTTGACTTTATCAGTTCAATAGTTTCATGCTAGATACAAGGAAGAAATTTTTACGCTGAGGGTGGTGAAACACTGGTCGCCCAGAAAGGTGGTAGATGCCCCGTCCCATGAAACATTCAAGGTCAGGTTGGACGAAGATGTCCCTGCCCATGGCAGGGGGTTGGACTCGAAGGCCTTTAAAGGTCCCTTCCAACCCAAACAATTCCATGATTCTAATCATTTTAGGTCATGTTCTGACATTCCTGAGTCTTCTAGGGCAGTATGAGTCTATGTGATGAAAGGACAGAACAGCATGAGAAGCTTCTAATGAGAGATGATAATTTATACTTCACAGAAGTTGCATTCATTGGCTTCTCTGCCAGTGTGATTTTTAAGTGGTTTATTTATGTGTGTGAAAAGGTGAGTTTTAAAATAGCTATTTTTGAATACTGCAAGATGAGAAAATAATACAAGGTTGCATGTAAGTGAACATTACGAAAACGCCTGCAGAGCCAAGCAAACCTGGATATCATGAAAGAGAAAATACCACAAAGAAACCTGCATGCAGAGCATTTCTTCACCCTTCTCTCTACAACCAGGCAGTTGTCATCCCTTCATTTTTCGAACCTCATTCCTAGAAGACAAGCCTTTTTAATGTTAGGTGGAGCGTTTTCCAAGTGCTATATTTATGTATTACTCTTTATACTCAACTCTATCCCAAACGATGCCTTCCTCAGCGGGCAAGTCTCCAATACGAACAAGAGTAAGCACTGGAAGAATTCTTCTGTTGAAGATTTCTCAGGCTCTTAGAGTAACTGGTGCCCGTATGGTACAAGGCCCTTTTAGAAACACAGCTGTCCTCTGTATAATAATATTAGCTCTGCACTTAACAATCAGTAGCTATCGAGTGCAATTGCAACCACTGCCACCTAGTAAAATCATCTCGTCAGCGCTGTATCCAGAAGCGTGCTGTCTTTAAACTCCTTGGCAAGGGGAAAACGCCAGCGCGGAATTTCCAAGCAATAACCAGTTCACGGAGGGCAGCAGCCTCCTACTGAACTTTGCTGTGCATCCCGTTAGGCCTGTCGGAGCTCGTCAGGGGTGTATTGATGAGATACAGGACTGATAAGGAAAGCAAACAACTGGAAGTGAGAAGTGGCTTGAAAGGTCGGCTGCGCCCTTGAATGGGCGCAGATGTACTCAGCCGCTGGCACGCTCTCGTACCTGGAGCGGGGCTCTCGATCTCGCTGCCATTTGAAAAAAACCTGTGTGTAATGTCAGCATAAATGTTTTGTAGAGTCCTGTGCAATGATAAAAGAAAAAAAAAAATGGCAGGCTTCTTAAATCGTGTAGCATAAAAGCATGCTATTTACATAAGTAAAGCAAAAATATTTGCTGGTTTTCTCATTAAGCGCTCTTTTTTTTTTTGGCAATACAAATGTTTGCAAAAAATTTATCTGTTCATCAAGTCTTCAATCAATCCTATAACCTCCAAGTTAATCTTCCAAAAAAGCCTTTGGGTCTGGCTTTAGGAGACTTTGAGTCTCTTACGCCTCTTAAAATAAATCAGGACAAACATTTTTTAAGTCAATGGGCCTGTATTTTTGACTGATATAAATCATTGTAGCTTTTTTTTGACATCAGTATTCCTCTTATTTACACTAGCAGAAGTTTAGCAGACTTGTATGACTGATTTGATCACTTCATTCCAAACACAGAGCATTTTTCCTGAGTGCTTGTTGTTATAAATACATATTTATTACAGAGACAAGAAAACCAGAAAATAGGAAATTAACACTTTAGAAGGCCATTGAATAGAAGCGCCAAAAAGCTTGCACTGCTAAAAGTCAATTAATTGAGACAGTCTGCTGAGAAATCTCTCTCAAATGTTCTGCTGAGAGGATATAACACAGTTTAGGTGATACACTTTATGTCATGGAGCCTGCATGCGTGAGCCAGCTGTTGGAAGGAATTTTAATTAATGTGTTCATTTTCTAATCAGAACTGCTGCCCATCATGAAAAATCGTGGCCTGCCAAGCTCCAGCTGAAGCTAGACTTTGCACTGAGGCTGCTGGGGACTGGGCAGATCTTCGCTTCTGCTGACTCTGCTCGGAGAAAACAGCATTTGCCAAAGGGGATGGGCAGCTGGCTCTGCTGATGTTGAAAACTTCTGCAGCATGAGTTGCCAGACCTAGTGTGTCAGATTTTTTTTTTTTAAAGGAGGGAGAGCAAACAGCACTCATAACACCGCACCAGGCAGAAGTGAGTTTGGGTTTTGGGTATGTTTGGTTTTTTTTTTTGCAAATAGACTTTCTTAAGGTCACAATGGGGAATTTTGACATTGCAAAGGGGGTGAATGAATTAGTAGGCAAAATAAGAACCGTCATTACTTGGTAGCTGCAATGCGCAAAGGCTGCCAGCGCATCCATACAGGCTGTTGGGTCCATGCAGAAGCCTAGGAGGCTTCCAAAAGCACTTTCAGTGCTTGGGAAATGCCACAGATGAAAGTTAATGCTTTTTGAATTGCCATCTACTATGTGGGGAAAACATAGATCATTGTAATGGTGAACAGTCCAAGATGCCTAATTTATGCCATAATGAATCTTAAACGATGAACTAATTTGTGTTACTTATAGAACAGGGGGAAGGATACAGCAAGCCAAAGGTCCATCCCTAGGGAGCCCAGACTAACTCCATTAACACCTATTGGCACGTGCAATGCTGATGAATAAGCTCATTCTCCAGGGCTGAGTGGAGGCAATTCCTCACAGATACAGCGAAATCTGCAAGCAGCAAAGATTGCAGTGAGCCGTTCTTAAACGAGGAGCCACTCCCACAGAATCTTAAAAAGCACTTTGATATAAAAATATCTTCACGTCCAAAACTCCTATAAAGATCGATGTGAAAGTATATGTCTGTATCCCAACATCACTACGGCCAGCAATGGAAGGAATAGCGGGGGAGAAAGGTAGAGAGACATGGGAAGTTCAAAGAGCACACACAAATTATATATAGATCATCTCTAAAATCTGAAGGCCTGCTAAGATTAAAGTATTTCCACAGGATAAATCATGCACCTAGCAGCAGTATGTGAGGGGAGTATTGGTTCGTACTGTGCTGTAGTGGATATTTCGCTGAAACAGAGCTGTGAATGTCAGCATAGCCGCAAACAACTTTTAAGTACCCTCCTCTCCTCTGACATTTGATTAGCAGAGTGTCTAAGGGTTCAGCACGGTGAGCAACCAAGTGTTAGTGGAGCAAATTCTCCAAACCGAACCACCAGAACAAAGAAGAGGAAAGTGATACCATCTCTTTATCACAAGACAAACTATCGCCTGCTCAAGTGTCAAATGCCAAGCTGGTGTCATGAAACTTTGTGTAACAGAAGAAAACGAATGAAGGATCTTTGAAGCCCAAAACCATATAAAATGCTCTTAAGACATTAGGTGTTGCTAAACCACTGAAGACGGGATGGCTAGGCTAAACTGGGTGAACGGAGACTAATCTTGAGTCTAATCTTGAGCGAACAGAGAAAGATGTCTCCAGAGGGCACTTTCTCCCATCCTGAGCTAAGAGTTTAAGGGACGGTGAATCACCAGCTGGGAAGTGCCTGACTCCTCTCATCCTCCAGCACGGAGGCGTATCGTCGAGCTGCTGTCTAATATTTAAACAGGCAAAATTGATTAGGCTCAATCCTCAGAGACCACTTGTGACAAGCCTGGTTCGCGTGCCTTGTTTGCTACAGTTTAGAAACCGAGTCACAGCGAAGATTATTTTCCTCTCGCTGCCTCCTTCACTGCGTATTCACATCAGTATTTGTTGTGAAAAGCTAAGCTTGTCCTGCAGCGAGAGAAGGGTTTCAGCTGACAGCTAACTCCTGGGTAGATGTCATATCTCTAGAAGTGAAATCTTGGTAACTGAAGGATTAAATCTGAAGAAGAGCGAGGTCTACACGTGTGCTGGAAGGAGGGTGGACGAGAAGACAACAGACAGCAGCAAAATTCCTTTGGAGTACTGAATGTGCTGGGAACCTCTGGCGTGATGGTCTGCCTACCAACAGCTGTAACTGAAGCACACAAGGACCCTTAGAGCGTGCCAGATTTCTCCCCTGTTTAAATAAGGGCAGATAGAAGAAATCTTCCCCTTCCCACTCACATTTTCTAAAACCTGGATGCTTACCGACAGACGCTCAGCTGCATTTCGGAGCCTGTGTGAGTCACAGAGCGAGGGTTTATTACTCACTGCTGAGCAATAGCTAAGGAATGAGGAGCTCTGGGGCTCGTGTGTCGGTGGTCGCTATGTACACGATGTTAAATATGGCAGGTTTGCTTGGGAACCCTCCGAGTCATCCCTCTTTTTCTTTTATTTATTTATTTAGTTAGTTTTCAACAGGGTTCAAGGACAGGGTGTTCCTGCTTTCTGGGTTATTTTGTTACCCTTGGGTGAACAAGTAGACAAACTGTGCAAGAAAATGGATTTTATTCATTGTGGGAAAGTGAGTGTATACGGGGGAAAAAAATGCGTTCCACATTCTCTCCACATGATGAATTTAAGATTCATGTGGAGATAAACCAAAAATACCCATGAAAAGGCTTTGGTTTTTGCATTTCATTTCCACAGGAGATTCCCAGAGTTGTTTGTTTGAAATAAACAACATAAAAGGAGACCCTCTGCCCACTCTCTGATGTGAAGTAATTAATGGCTGGATCAGCATTTCCACTCTTAATTCTGCTTTTCATATGGTTTTGTTTTAAAAATTTGCTCCAGACATGAACTTAACATGCAATAATACTTTGCGTTTAGAAAAGTCTTTCATCTGAGCAGCAGAAAGCGCGTTGAAAATATTAGTCAATTAAGGTTCACAACATCGTGAGAGACACGGGCTTTTTTTCAAAGAGAAACTGAGGGATTCAGGGTCTAACAGCCTGGTGACATTTTGCCTAGTGATATGACAGAGTATCAGAAACCCAGATTTCTGTTCATTAGTTCTGATAATCATTTGAACCCATCGCTGTTTCCACGTCCTACTCAAAGGCGGCTTTTATATTTTTCATGCCGTGAAGAAATTTAAAGAAATTATTTAGCTAAAAATGCTCTATGTAGCTAGATGCAGCTTTACAATGTGAGATAATAATAAATCATAGATAATAATAAAGATCTTGCGGTGTGTATCATCATTCTGAATTATTTTAAGCGACCTCATTAATGAAAGGGTGGGAGTCACCCACTGCTGGTCTGCAGCCATCTTACGGGTGTCGAGCATCAGATATTAACAGCACACTACATCTGCACTGCCGCAGATTTTGAAACAGACAACGCAGATGGGAGGAGGAACTGTAAATTGTGCTTCCCTGGGGCAGCACTGGCCCGTGCTCTCATCATTATTGAGAGTCTAGATGAGGTTTAGTCTGGGTAATTTAGGCAACTGACTTACACCCTACATTTCCAAAACCTGGTACAACAATTCTAGTCCATTATAGGCTGGGTTTCCTCTAGTCACTGAAGAGCTAGGTGCTGTTGAAGGCCTCCAGCAGGAAAGCTGGAGTTTCTAAGTTTAGGTACGCACCTTTGGAGATTTCCAAAGGCACTTACCTCTTCCCATTGACTGCACAGACCGTATGGGTTCTGACTTGTAAAAGATTGCTTTGTAGATGGATGAAAGTCAGGGTACAGCTAAGGTGCTTCCATTAGACAGGTTGGATGCGTGTCTCCTGATGTTCTGCAAAAATCGCAGTGGAGGCTACAACGGCCAAGTGTCCCTGTCTTGCTGCAGCGTTTAGGGCTTGCTCAAGGACCTCCCAGCACACTATTCCGAGCTGGCCTCCTCTGTGAGAACGTGCAAGTTCATGCCAAGATACAGCCAAACTGCAGCTGAAAATCTTATTGTTATGGGACAAAGAAATGAGTGCAAAAGTCTCAATATAGTGCAAAAGTCTCAATATTTTTTGTCCTTGCTCATTCTTCTCAGCTAGGACAGCTGCTAAGACTCTTTGCACTGCGGCTGGGAAGATTGCTCTGCATGGTGGGACATTCAGCCTAAGCCTGTGGGTGCTCTGCATATTGTAGGGACAACCTATACAGGACCAAGTCAGAAACGATCGCCGTCCCCTTCCAACCTTGCCACCTGAATTACAGAAGATTGCAGAAGGTGGCTGTAACAGCCAATCAGAAGGAACTGAAGGAGGAAAAGAGATTTTATAGGAAACCACAGGATTACATGGCTCTAACGAATGCACAATCAAGCAATTTCAAGTCAGGTAATTACAGAAGAGTAAATTATATGAAGTAGGCATAAAATCAATGAAAGCAAGATGAGATGCCTCGCCTGACCATCTGCCCGGCTGCAAGTGATTCGCATTTCCCTGTAAGCATCATGGAACAGCATGACACAAAAAGTAGTGGCAGGTGTGGGAAAAGCTACCAGACACACTGGAGGAGCTGAAGCTGGGCTATTAAGGTCCTAATCACCTCCCGAGTCCCAGAATTCACAAAATTAAGCCAATACAGATAGCAGTGCTTTGATATTCTACTTGGTTTGTGATATTCAGTTTGCCACCAATATCCCATTTTGGAAGAAGACAATCCAATACCTTAGTTGAGAAATAAGGAAAAGAAGAACTGGAAAGAAGACCATGGTAGGCTCCATTTGTGGTACTGCGAAGAGAAACATGGAAGGAGGCGTTAAGTCCTTATTAGTCCTGTTCATCTCTATTTCTCTTTCTGAACATGTTTTTTTCCAGCAATTACAATGATTGATCATATTTCAGTAGTCAAAAACCACCATATCTGTTCCTCTCATGGTCTGATCTCCAATGCAGAGATTAATTACCAGTGTTTTACACTTAATGACTTAAAAAGACCAAAAAGTATTAGTATTTCAGTAAGTTTTCCTCTGAACAAATACATTAAACTTTGTATTACATGCTGTTCAAATCTGCGAAAGGCCGCAATGTCAAAGTTTGCATATCAGCCAGTTCCCTGACCTTTATCAGGAGAAAATGTATTTCAGCTTTAACTCTGGAGAGGCAAGAGAATGGAATGTATGCGATTGCTAATAAGCTACGCAGCACACAACATGCTGGAGAGATTGCAGAGTCATGCATTACTCTAATGACTTTGAGGGGGTGTGACAGTCTTGCTCTACAGTATATCGATCGCCAAAGCAGCTGCCAAAAAAACCCAGCAGTGAAATATTAAATATACATTGAACTTGGCTAAATATACATTGAACTTGGCCATTTTTCACAGTATCTCTTTCCAGGATTGTGGTGGGTTGACCCAGGCTGGATGCCAGGTGCCCACGAAAGCCGCTCTATCACTCCCCTCCTCAGCTGGACAGGGGAGAGAAAATATAACAAAAGGCTCCTGGGGTCGAGATAAGGACAGGGAGAGATCACTCACCAGTTACTGTCGCGGGCACTGACTCGACTTGGGGTAAATCAGTTTAATTTATTACCAATCAAATCAGAGTAGGATAATGAGAAATAAAAAATAACCTTATACACCTTCCCCCCACCCCTCCCTTCTTCCCAGGCTCAACTGCTCTCCCGATTTCTCTCCCTCCTCCCCCCGAGCAGCACAGGGGAACAGGGAATGGGGGTTGGGGTCAGTTCATCAGACGTTGTCTCTGCCGCTCCTTCCTCCTCAGGGGGAGGACTCCTCACACTCTTCCCCTGCTCCAGCATGGGGTCTCTCCCCCAGGAGACAGTCCTCCACGAACTTCTCCAACATGAGTCCTTCCCATGGGCTGCAGTTCTTCACAAACTGCTCCAGCGTGGGTCCCTTCCATGGGGTGCAGTCCTTCAGGAGCAGACTGTTCCGGTGTGGGTCCCCCATGGGGTCACAAGTCCTGCCAGCAAACCCGCTCCAGCATGGGCTCCTCTCTCCCCATGGGTCCACAGGACTCACCAGGAGCCTGCTCCACAGGGACTTCCCATGGGATCACAGCCTCCTTTGGGCATCCACCTCCTCCAGCATGGGGTCCTACATAGGGTGCAGGTGGATATCTGCTCCCCATTAACCTCCATGGGCTACAGGGTCACAGCCTGCCTCACCATGGTCTTCACCATGGGCTGCAGGGGAATCTCTGCTCTGGCACCTGGAGCATCTCCTCCTCTCCTTCTTCACTGCCCTTGGTGTCTGTAGGGCTGTTCCTCTCACATATTCTCACTCCCTTTTTCCAGCTGCTGTTGCACACAAGTTTTTTCCCCTTCTTAAATATGTTATCCCAGAGGTGCTACCACTGTCACTGATGGGCTTGGCCTTGGCCAGTGGCAGGTCTGTCTTGGAGTTTGCTGGCCTTGGCTCTGTCACACACAGGGGAAACTTCTAGCAGATTCTCACAGAAGCCTCCTGTAGCCCCCTAAACTACCCGCTACTACCAAAAGCTTGCCATGCAAACCAAATACAAGGATTTTTAATTGAACAACTTCAGGCATGAAATGGTCCTGTTTGATTAGCTATGTAGTCCTCCTGAGGAGCCCTCTGTAGCTATGGTGTCAAAACACCCATCTTCAACCTGCTATTTCTTGCTCCAGTCTCCTGTGATGCCCATTTTTCAGTAGGAGAGTTGCACCATATGACATTTTTAGGATCACATGGGAAGTCTGTGTCAAAACAGAGGAGTTTCACCTGTCCAACCTAGTGCCCTAAGACCAAGGCCATCTTTCCCATTTGGATTTTCAATAGGTTCTTGGGTATAATCATCTTTTCTGTTGGACTGTTACAATGCCGAATGCCATAGGTCTTCCGATTGCAAGTGCAGTAGATAGGAATAGAAATAATCCTCATGGCACTGTGCAAGAAGTTGGGGAAGCCGCACACAGTAACAGGAGGTGACTCTAAACTGATGTATAGCACAGAAAGCGACGACAGCAAAGGGACTGATGGAGGGATTGTAGCAAGAAGGTATGTCCCTGCTGCGCACAGACTTCAGACTTTGGTTTCTGTGGGAGCTTGCGATGTTGCATCTTTTTTTGTTGTTGTTTGTTTGGATTAATCTAGGGCCATTGTTGGTGGTATACATTCCTTTTAATGTATTGCTTAGGGCACGGCCGGCTGTGATCAAGGGCAGCACATTCAGTCCCTGTCATGAAAGAGCGCTGCCTTTAATCCCCGGAGGTGAATGACGTTCTGTATTTTACAGTGTGGCAAATGCATCTGGCAATGTTCAGATACGGGTTATGAGAAAGCGGTTTTTTACAGGCACGCATGCAAACTTAGAAAGCTGTTCTGAGCAAGGTCAGAATAATTCGCAATACATATTTTGGCTCAGCTTGAAGATGATCTGCAAAACCTACACACAGAAAACTGCAGGCAAGACTAATAAAAACTTTAATGAGCCTTGACCAGCAGGAATAGTTTATTATGATTTGGTTTAATAGCTCTTTCAGCTACTCTTTCCTCTTGCCAATAAATATCGGCCATTACCTGCACGTGAACTTTTTTTTAGCTCGCCATGAATCACATCTCAGAAAAGACACTATATGGGAAGTGTGTTTGCGTAGACAGTCAAGAGGTTGGAAGGACCAAAGCCAGATCTAGTATTTTATATCCACACCCAGAATAATTACATCGGAGTTGCTTCTCTGTGTCAATAGTTAGTTTCAAAATGCAGTCTTCCTTTTTAAGGCTGATGCCAGATTAGATGCCTTTGGATTGTTTTACCTATTATTGGAAGTTATTTTCTTTGTCTGATAAAAATCCTGCTTGAATATTTGACATTTATGCTGGGGAGCACAATAACAGGATATGGTCATGTCAGCAGCTAGCTGGGAGTTTCTCTAGCACTGAACTTCTCACACTTCAGCTATTTTGTGGTAACAGCCCTTTTGCATGTTTCATCCCCAGTTGCCAGAGAACGAGCTCCCTGCAGTCAGACCACGTTTCCCATGGAGTATGCTCCAGCAGTTACCAGGATGTGACCAACGCTCTGGGTACCCATGTCCCAAGTAACCCCTCAACGCATTCACAGGCCTAAGCCCAAGGCATTTACAGCTGCAACATACAACAACAGAGACTCTTTAGCATTAGATAGAGAATCTTTTTGTCATGAGAAAGATTTTGGATGTTACCAGAGGGTGGGAGGAACAGCTTTGCCAGTGAGTGGGTTTTGAGATGAGCTTTGAAGGAAGAGAAAGGAGGATTCTTGGATTGCAGAAAGCCTGAAGTGCTAGAGTTTTTTTCCCCTTTAAATAAGAAGCAAAGCTGTGACCACAGGGTTTGCCTGTCCTGAGTCCCTGGGATACTGTCGGGAGACAATGGTGATTAGAAACAGCTGAAATATTGCTTTAAATCTCCATTAATTAATCCTGTAGCAATTCCACTGTCTTAATAACTTCCTTTAACAGGAAATTTTCCTTCCGCTGTCTGAATGCTGAAGACAATTTTTTTCTTATTATGGTATGTCAAAAACTTGTTTTGAAATGAGTTTGTCAGATTGCCCTGAGTGATGCTGCACCAACCAAATTAACCTGCAGATGCGAAGAGCCACCACAAAGCATTAAACAAATCACTCCACCTATAGGAAACAGTTTGTAGTGCATAAGCATCTCCCCGGACATGGTCACATCTGCGTTCCCAGCACCAGGTATCCAACTTGGCAGGACACCACCGTTCAGCTTCGGAAAACAAATCTGTGGCCAGAGCAGGAGGGTGTCATGGGCTCTCTCCCATGACCGGCTTTAACAGTCTTCCAAAGCTGGAGCTGGGAAGCAGCCTTTGAAGAGGTGCCAACAAGGAGAATTGTCCTAACTATCCTAAAGGGCAAGTCTGCACCTCTGAATGTATGTTTATGGATCCTATCAGTACTAATGCACAGGTAAGACAGTGTATAGAACACCTAGGAATCTGCGTGCTGAAAACCCCAACAATTCAAAACCCTCATCTGTGAGATAAGGAGGCAGGAACATGCATGAAATAGGTGTTAATTGTGTTGTTCTTGCTTTGCGCCAACACTGACTCATTCCTTCCATTTTGACAGGCTATATCTGGAAAAACAACGCTGGATGGTGGCTGTGTATTGCCTACAATCCTGGCAGAGATACAGCAAGATAGATCACACCTCTTTTTATAGATGTAAAAAGGCCAATGGTGAGAAAAAATCAAGATGGAAGAAGGCATTCTTGTTTACTCTGCAAAGCTGCTTGAGAAGTAGGTATGTACTGCCCTGTCCTCTCCACCCTTTTGCCTGGGTTATTTTGTCACTGGGACAGGTTCTCATCCCACCTACCTGGAGGTAAAAATGTGGGGGCGGTGAAGGTAACCTGGCCTTGCATCTGTGAGCTCAGCTTGCACTTGGCTTGCTTTGCTCCCGAACGTGTTAGATGAGTGATGCCATCTGGGAGAGCCAGAGGATTTCTTTGAGACTCTGACACAAAATTCACATGGGAGTAATTCCTTAAAGCATAGCCACATCCTCTTAATGGAGCTCTACACGGAGCGGGGAGGAGGGCCAGGAAGGTTTAGAAGTGCTGTGGATCAGGAGCAGTAACTGAAGGATGTGGCTGCTGACAGGAGAAGGGAGGAAGGTCCCAAGTCGCTTGAAAGAGTCAACCTCAGCTACCAAAAGGTCTTGCTGCTGTTTTGAGGATAACCTAGCTCGAATGCCTGAGCTTAGACTGGCACTTAAGCTTGGTGCTGTAAAAATATGCTGTAAGCTTCTCTGAAAGCTTATGGGGTATGAAGCGAGACAGGCGGCGTGTGGGAGAAGGATGCTGTTCTTCCCCATTACACCATGATTCGCCCAGGATCATGTAGGAAGCTGTGGCAGAGCTGGACTTTGCACATGGTTCTCTGGAGCCCCAGCACTTCTCTAACCCCCAGCCAACCTTGTTTGCCGATTGCAGACGATGCGCTTTTCTCATTAACTGGACAAAGCCTGAATGTCACAAATGTCTGAAAGGCAGGCACACTAAACTGGCATTATCTCACATGACGAAACAAAAAGAAGCACAATTTTCTCTCATACAAATCCACAGGATTATGAACATTTATAAGAAAACTAAAGTAACCTCAAAACCTGAACACATTCAGTTCCAGCTTCCCCAGGAGTGTGCTGCAGGGTGTTTGCCTTTACCTGCAGGGAAGGGATGGGAGAGCAAATACCGAATGCCAGATGTTGTATGCATTGCATAATGTATTACTGGAAATTAGTATAGAATCATACAATGAATCATAGAATTGTAGAATGGTTTGGGTTGGAAGGGACCTTAAAGATCATCTAGTTTCAACCCCCCTGCCACGGGCAGGGACACNCCTCTGGATGGCATCCCTTCCCTCTAGAGGATCAATCACACCACTCACAACTTGGTGTCATCCACAAACTTGCTGAGGGTGCACTCAGTCCTGCTGTCCACATCCCCAGCAAAGATGTCCCAATACGGGCCCCTGAGGGACACCACTCATCACTGGATAAGTAAGTGTAAGGATGAATTAATAGGTTAATGGTGAGTAATACAAAATAAATAAAATGCACAAATACAAGACAGAGCAAACAGCTCTCATGCAAGAAGCACTACTAGGCTGAGAAAGTGTTACCTATAGGAACCAGGGGAAACTCCATCCCCTGTCAGAGTTTCAGCTAGACTGGACAGAGCCCTAATATAAATCAGGAATACTCTTAGGAGACTGATATATCATATTACCTGGATCACTTTCCCATCTCTAGATAAACGTCAGACTATAGAAAAGTCTGTTATAATGCATTCAACTTACATACAAATCATCTGGTTTTTGACTTGGTAAGACAACTTGTCAGAAGCAGACTTCCTTATTTATATCTTGAAGATTTTCCTAATGTTAGATAAGAATTAAGAACAGATCTTTTCCTATCTCACTGAAGAAAAAATTCTTTGTTCTAATAGTGATTGCTCCTCTGCTTCCAAACACTGGTACTCATTGTAAATTAGGCCTACAATTAATCTCTTGGTGTGTATCTACATACATTTGTCTGGGCCACCGACTCCTACCAGCTGGAACCTGGGCTCTGAGTCACACAGCCCCGTGACACCAACAGCTATCAGTGATTCTCCTTTAGTTCAGTGTCTGGTTTCTCTGGGGTAGAGCTCTGATCCACATGTTCATTCATGCGGTGAAATTTTAACACTGAAACCAGGACATATAGCTTGAAGGCAACATCTGTTCTAAGAGGTGAACTTTTAAGATACTTCAGGATAAAGGAACCAGCAGGTACAAAGGTGGCATTTCAGCAGATGCTTTCCTGGGTTGGTATGTCACTTACTTATTAGGAGCAAGGTCCATCGCATGGTTTAAACCCTAAGATGTGATTTACACGGAGGCAAACAGCTTGGTGCAGCATAAACTATCTTTTGGCAGAACCATTGGAAGTCATTGGTTGTTTTCCTCACCTCTGCTTTTCTCCATGCCTTGCTTCTTCCTACTGTTTCCTGGCTCCAACGTGACTATCTGAATATACCATGAAACAGCAAGCACACCGAGTCTAAGCCTATTTCCTAGAGAAATGCTTGTGATACATATTGAGAAAGGGTACAGCAGAAAGAGGAAGGTGACAGATGGCAGGAAGAAGGCATGGAGAGGGAAGGGAGAAAGGTAAAGGTACAGAAAGTTTTTATACATTGCCCTGATGAATCCAATAGAAGCACCTATAAGAGGAGTAGGGCATGGAAAGTGCTGATATAGAGAGTCAGTGTAAGCGAGTGTAAAAGACTAATCAGTGGAGATATATTAAGCAGCTTCATTCTAATGCTGGGGAAAGAGAAGGGAAAGGGAAGGATAGATGAAGATAATGGTATTACTAAGGCCTCTGTCACATCAGTATCCTTGCACGGAGGCCAAAGTATGTGGTTTCATGTTGTAAAACAGGCTTTGAGCTTTGGGGTTTGGGGGGAAACACAGGGGCTGCCATTTCAGGCATCTGACCGAGAGCGCAGGAATGCAACTAATGGGCTGCATTACTACAGCTTAATGAATCACTGCCCATCAGCTGAGCTGCTGTACACACCAACGTAAAACAACTTCGCCTATCACATCCGCAAATCAAAACATGTTAACTGACCCTAAGATGAAAGTGGATCCTTTCCAAGGCACCATGACAGGAATTTCGGCAAATGCATGTTGATTAGCTCTTCAGACAGCCTTAAAACAAACCTGAGGTGCATCTTAGCTGGCAGATGGCAAAGTCACAGTAACCACATTGCTTTTATTCAGACAGTCATGCAAACCACCACGGGTTTGGTTTTGGCACTGATAGTCTACGGTCAATTATTTCCTTATAACACACACTGAGCAACTTCCCAAGGTCATTTTTCCTTCCGTCTTCTTTGGACCCTGTATTAATATGACATATGAATATTATAAAACTGCCTTGTGAACAAGGGAGAGGACTGCGTTTCATACCTATAGCTACACCTTTTTTGCTTAATCCAAGCCCAGATCACCAGGTATCCCTTGTGTATTATAAAACATGCCATGTAAATAAATCATAAGTCCCTTAAGTGGAGGAGTTAGGGATTGTGAACCTTTCCCTTTACGGTCTGTGCTCTAAGTAGTTTAGTAACCTCCCCTTGTTTTGTGCTCCAGGCAGATATTTGAGTTCAGCTAAGCCATTCCAGCAGACATTTCCTAGCATTCATGTACCCTGTGCGATACCGTCCATGACAGCATAACCAAGGAAGCAGTCATTGGCATCGCTGGTGTACTGCAAGATGGCTCACCCACTCTGTTAGGAAGGGACTAGTAAAAACGTGTGGGACCCTACTGAGCCAGGAACATCCTTTATAGGATTATTTTATAAGATTTAATTAGAGATTAGAGATTATTATCTTAATTAAATATTTAGTATCTTTATTATATTATCTTTAACTGTATGAGGTTGTCCAAAACACACTCCTTGGGGTTTTTTTAGCTAGTGAGGGAGATTTTGACCGTGAGCACAGAAGGTTTCAAGCCTTTGCAACACTCTCTTGGAAAAACTGTTAGGCTCAGAGGCCCATCCTGGTCTGAGCAAACTACCTTCTATTCCCAGTGATGCTTTTCTGCCATTTTACCCCATTGCTCTAGCATTTGAGAATGATACAGCCTGTTTTCAACACCAGATGAAGTTGTCCAGAGGTCACACAATTTTTATAAAAACATTTCACCACCAAGTCTTTTCCCACAAAAAGCAGCTAAGTGTCACTAGGCCTTTTTTTAACATGTTCATTCAGTTTATGATGCAGTGGTAATTGTAAAAATAATTGTTGCATTGTCCCTGAATTTAGGGAAGCACCAAAGGTACACAATACCCAGTTGCCTAGTACTCATCCTTCTCATGGCTGAATTGAGCCTTGCGTTTACACAGCATCACCTGGTCTGAAAAAGACTCTATCATTCTATTTTCTGCTTTTAACAAGTATGATCCTTAGCTACTCAAAAACCAGTGGGTCCCAGTTCAAACCGGGCTGTTGGATACAAAGGTGTACGTGGCCAAATCCAACAGAAGACACGTAAACTTTACACACACAAACACACACGCAGATGTTTAGCATACGTACGTGTAAACAGTTCATCTGAGGCATGTGTATGCTTAAATAGTGGTTTTGTGTGCCCTGAATACGGTACCCTTGGATGAACTTTCCATCAGAGCAAAAGTGTAGGGTTTTTTTATTTGTACTCATAATTTTTTTCCCATAGAAATATTTTAATGATTTAAGTCCCATAAGCCCAAGAGCTCCAGATGCATATTTTAGTTGTTTGTCACAAGAACTACCCAACATAAAAGAGACCATCTTTTCAGCCAGAATGAGTTTGCACAATGCTTAATGTTAAAGTGAAATAGAAGAGGTTTTCATTATAGTGAAATAAGTCCTTATAAAAGTGTCATTTGTGAAGCTTTAAAACCAGCAGTGGTAAATTAAGATTTTTGCCATCTGAAATGCTTTAAAAGGAACTAGGTCTCTAGAAGGTGAACACCAGTTCCTGTCAAAGGCAGCAATAATCTTTCAGTTGATTTCAGTGGTGCTTAGGTTTTACACAGAGATACAGCTTTTAGCTTTTTCACCTTTTGACTTTCTGGAGTCTTGAATTACTACCATCCCACTGGTAACTCTTTTGAGAAGAACTATGTACCTACCATACATTAACCAAACTCTCCTGTTAATAAACGTCAGACATTATTTTTCCTAAGTCATCGTAACAGAGTAATGAAACTCAGCACTGATTTTTCCAGAGGGCCATACAACACATTGTTCACCTTCCTGTGACTGTTGCTAGATCAAGACAAGACATGGACTTACCTGTCTGGCTTCATATTTCTTCTCTTGGAAGCATCCAGATACTTTGTCAGGGCTTGGATGTGGATGCAACAGAGGAACCCAATGGAGTTGCATGTATATATGGAAATCTATGCATGTACTTCAGAGCAAACTGGAATTGCTCTGATTTCAGGATCCTACTCCCTAGGAGTTTTTTGTGTTACAAAAATCCTCCTCCCTAGGAGTAGGATTCCGATGCATCTCTTATGGCTGTTCCTTCCAAACACACCTATCTCTACCTCTTTGTGGAGAGTGCTTGCAGAATGATCTGCCAGAGGGAGCAGACTGTGTTAAGTCAGACATGGTTAATAGAACATCCACTTCTCATTGCTATATAAGACAGTGTCATCAGTTATCTAATTCTTTTTCAAACTGCTTATCTTTCACTCTTTGTTAAGAATTTTCCCATAAGCAACACTGTTTGCTTCTGGAATTATGCAGGTGATGCACACTTAATTGCCTTTTATCCTTTTCACCTTGGGATGAACTCAGATATGAAGAGTGATTTCCCCAAAAGGGAAAGTTCTTGCAGTCTTCATTTAAATATTTACTTATGCCTTTTTTGGTTTGCCTTGTCCTTGGTATTCCCAAGTCCTTGGAGACAACAATATCAATTCGCACTGGCTCTGTAGACACTTCTTTCCTCAAGCATGGTTACTCAATACTCTTTTGGACGCATTTTCTACTACTTAACTTGACTACAGATATTTTCAGATTTGTGTTACAAAGGCCAACAGAGACCTTGTGGACAATTTCCTTCTGTTCTTAGAAAAGTACGTGCAAGAGTGGTTAGGATGCAGACATTTCAAACTGCATTCAGACTGGACTGCAGGACCAGGCTGGAGTATTAATCTGTATCACTCAGAGTGATTAAGAAATTACTGAACGAAGGACCTAGGTCACCCTTCCCCCATCAAAGCACATTTACCGAATATCAGTAAAATGCACACCAGTGCAGAGGTACCTTGAAACTTCTTGGCTTTTCATAAGAGGAAGCAACAGAGAAGGAAGGGAAACTAGGGGAACACCATGGGCCCGAAATAGGAGAAAAGTGAGATTAGATTCAAGATAACGTATAGATGTGGCTCAGCACTGAGGAAGCTACCCCTCATAATCCTAGTAGCCGCACTTAAGTTCCCTGGACTGCCCATTTTCTGAACAGGGAGCATTTTGAGGCTGTGAAAAGGAAGAAGGTGGTATGTTGAATGGGGAATGTCCACAGCCCTGTGATTAGGGGACTGTCTTGACACCCACAATGTCTCTACTCAAAGGCCTTCTCACTGCAGGGACTTGCTCTCCAGCTGCTGTTACCTTTGGTGACTGCTCCAAATATCATCTTCTTTGTTGTTATGAAACTGATCTTTCTTCAGCTCTCTTACTTCCCACATTATAGTAAAAAAAATTAAGGTGAATTGTGTGAGCCAGCTCTGAGTATAGTAAGTTGCACGAAGTGGGAGTACTTACAAAAGCCCGGAGTGACTGAAGGCAGCCCCTGGTGAGGACACCACTCACCTGGAATGTGGATGAATTCAGACAGGGAAAGAATTTAAACAGGAGCTTCCCTTCTGCCCCAGCTAAGTGATGGTGAGGTGTTACATGTAAGGGACAGTACATGTGAAACAGAGGCACTTCCCAGATGGTCTGTCCTGGCTGGTTTTTGTACCAGATCAAGCAGGTAGATATGCTCTGAGCCCTGGGAAGAAGACAGGAATGCCCAACCTGAGGGTCCCGCCAGAACTTCATCTCAAATAAAGACCCCTAGTGATGAGGTGGTGGCAGCATGTAGGAGGCTTTATTTGTACACCAAAATATTTCTCCTTAAGCATTAATGAGGACTCTTTTCCTGTGGTGTTAGGCAGTAGCTGGCATGGCTCCAAGGCACTCCTGTAATGGACTTCTGTACCTAAATAATTATTTTGGTGTTTGAAGTCCATTATGAAACTAGACTTCAATGTCTGCAGCCCAGGAAACCATTTGTTGTAGACACCTAGCCTGTACGTGTAGCTGAACAGAGAAGCTTTTCTGTATTTCCCACTCTTTCCCAACAAGGATCCCTCCTTCTCCATTCAGCTGTGGCTAGATACTCAGGATCACTGCATGGGCTGGAACTCAGTAGGAACTGATGGCTCAGTCGACTTTCTGCCAGAGTCTTCACCTCCCCAAATGATTTAGCATTAACCAGAATTGATCATTGCAAAAGGTAATGCCCATGCTTTCTGAAATGCAATGTGTATCATTTCTGCCTGTCCCTTGTCTAGAACTGACATTTATATGGCAAACACACAATACTGAAACAAAACAGAAATATTACAGCATTGTCGCTAAAACATTTATGAACTTCCTCCTGTGTATTAAGTATGACATTTGTACCAGACTCAGCCATTGTTATGAACAACTGAAACCAGGACAGCCATGTATGTTTTTATCTCAATATTTGATTTTACAAACCACAGTGATGCTGGTTTGCCTTTTTGCCTTTTACTGACTGACTGACCAACCAATCCACTGACCCTTAGGTATCCCTCTGCGCACTCTGTACCCACAGATTTCTGGGTTGAGTGGCCTTCAACAGCTGAAACAAGAGAGAATAAAGAGTGCTGGCAAGAAGCAGAGTCCTCAAGTCCATCCTTTCCAGCATCCAAATTCTCTACGCAAGCGGCACACAGGAGCAAAGTGGTATTCTTTGCCTCTGTAAAAATATCTGTGTACTGTCACTCTGAAGACCTATTTAGGGTGGTGGCTGGCTAAGGCAAGCCAAACCCTCCCATTTGGTTACTCATGTAAAAGCACCTCAGGTTAGAAGGTATTTGTGTTTACCTTGAAGATAACTGATCAGACTCAAGCCAAGCTGTCTTGAACAAGCCTTGAACATGCCTACAGGCATGGAAAGGTATTTGGGAGGGACAGTGCTAAGCCTTCTTTGTGCACATTTAATCTTAGGTTGCCGATAAAGTTTGGGAAGTGTGGCGAAAACCTCATGACACAGCCTGTGCTTTGACACAGCACCAAGCCCTTGGTGGAAATGTTGTGTTCTTCCCCCGAAGGGGATCAGGCTACTATCTACATATTATGGCCTTTCTTCAAAAGGTACCCAGTGATGCTTTTCACAGTTTGCTTAATTGGTCCATGGAGCTTGTTATTAAAAAGTTCCACTGGCTACATCTGTACTACTAAATGCAACAGACCAGTGACTGTTGCCTGGCATGAAGCCAAAGGGCATGTTATGATTCACATCCACATGACTAAACTCTTTTCCCCCTAAAAACAGAGTGGCCACACCCAGGCTGCCTATTGGGAATGGTCCCAAGAATGTGCTGTTCCCTACGCTGTGCTCAGGTATTGTCTGTTAACTGATGCTAATCCATATCAAGGGACCATGAAACAATATAGACAAGCACGCGCAGTGTTAGAGCTAGTGTCATGGCCCTGTTTAATTTACTAGTCTAGACATAGCCATTAATATCAAGAGTTTAGCAGGATTCTTGAAAGGGCCAATGCATTTATATGGCTAATGATATCCAGAGGAACAGGAAAAATATTTCAAAAGAAAAAACGAAAACGGGATCAGGTGTTTTGGAAGTTATAAAGTACAAAGTTCCACTGGGAACAGATTACACAGAAATGCTTCTTATAGGGTTTCTGGTATCCTTCCCAGCAACATCTGGTGCTGCAGGTTCTTGGGAAGAGGATGCTGGACATGATAGCCCTCTGTCCGCTTTGCTACGGCAGTGGTGGTGCTAACTGCCATGCAGTGTTATATTTTTCTTAAAAGGTATGGAAAGATCGTGAAAATACCTCTCACAACCTCTGATTTCCTTGACCTGTTCCTTGATCACAGTAGGGCAAAGCTTGGAGTTGGAAGTTGACCTTTGCCCAGTGCTGCATCCAGTTTAGCAGGTCTGAGTGCACTGAACACAGAGCTGCCGAATGAAGCTGCACTGCTTCACACTTGGGTTGGTACATTGACACAAATGTGGATTTGGTTTGTAAGGCAGTTTTACTGCCTGGTATCTTTATACATGTGGGAAGTATACTGCTAAGTTGTGTCTGTCATGATTTTTGAGCTGCATTCTTCAACTGATCCCCAGCTTAAGCTTTTTCTCGTGTTTTCTTATTTAAATCTAAATAAAGACATTTAGTCTCTCCCATGCACACATACCATGGCTTGCCTCGTGGTTCCCTTCTCTTACCTCCAGGATGCAACTCAGGATCTTGTTCCAAACATGCCTGTGGTGTGACGAGTTGGAGAGTTTTAACAACTTCCACTTGAGCTTCCTTTCGTGAAAGTCCGTGAGAAGCAGCAGCCGAAGAAGAAAGGGCCGAAGCAGCTGCATGGAAATGGCACCACAGGCAGACCCAGCCAGCAGAGGCACTGATTCTTCATAGCAGCCAACCCACATGATTGCCCTGGCTGGAAATATCAATAGATTACGGGAAGTTCAGAATAACCACAAACTACATCTGCACCCTCTTTCCTGAGGGCAGAATCTGGGATACAAACGTAGCCATTATATGAAAATATATGGTGATGCCTGAGTGAAGAACCAGTCTTAGCGATCCATGTGGAGTCCCACATGGAATCTGGAGCAGGATCCCAAGGGACCCCATGCATAGGTCTGCTTGCATAGTTAGGCCCCCACCTTGTGTACAAACACAATGCCTCATAGTGTGGGAATGAAGACACGGATTGTGAAATCCCCATGGGAGACCCTGAGCCAAAATGACTCATGTCACACCTTTTCCTTCAGACGAGTGGCACTGCCTTTGATTGGCAGTAATTGGTCTGCAGATATTTTATGTGCAGTGTCCATTTACATCAAAGAAATATTATCGTGGATAATATATCTGTACGCCCCTTTTGTTACAAAGGCAGGTTTCAGGTATGAAGTAAAATGTGAAGCCACATCCTATATCTCATGCTGACTCCAAATTCCCACCAAAAAAGGGCTGTGGAAATACAGAATCAGACCCAGGCAAAATCTAAATGCAGTTTTGTCCCTTTTCTTTCTTGTGGGTGATATTCAGTCCATCACTGAGGCTTAATGCAAAGCCTAGCCAACACATAAGCCCCTCAGCAGGATGTTTAAGTGGTGTCTAGGCTTTGTGCTGGGCCTCTGCACTAGCGTGAATTTTTACCAGTGGGGAAAAGGGTTGCTTTGTCCATACTGAAAAGTACACAGCCAGCCTTCTCTGTAGTACGTCTCTTAATTTAGTTTTGATTTAATCCTTTGCATTGAGGGGATGCTGGTTGCCCTAAAGGAATAAAAGCCACCACTCTGAGGCATGTGCCTTTTACTATCCCTGCAATCCAAATAGTTACATTCAAATCAAATCAAAGCACTTCAAGAGCCAAATCTTGAGCAGGTTTTCTTAATTGGCCTGTAAAGTTTTAGTTCCTTTTGTTAATATTTTAAGGCAAGGTAAAAGCACTATTTTAAATGCTGAGGATTAAGCACAGTAGGCTCACACGTGCAAATACTCCCACACCTCTTACTTCATATGATCTACCTGAGCTCTGACTAATTGTACCTGCAAGCCTTTGAAGAGAGCACCTAATCCTTACAAGCTGCAATACCTGTACTAGGTATGGTTGATCATAGAAATATTAAAATATTTAAATAGATGTCTACTTACAATGCTAAATGTATCTTCACTTTGGACGCTATACACAGGTTTCCCTTCGTTTCTATTCTGCTGGCGCTGGCAGCTGCTTTTCGGGTGCTAGGACACCAGATGCTGGCCACGTTGCCTTTGCACGGTGGGTTTCTAGTCTCAAGGATTTGGGCGGTAAGACGGCTGTCATGCGAAAAGAGGAGCTGACAAGCTCTGAAAAACTGTCAGCTAGAATATAAAAACAAAGTTTTGGTTCAGTGGCGTGGTAAATATTCCAGGAACTACTCTTCTCTCTGCGGCATTAGAGGGGCTATCTTCCCTCATTTTCCCTGTCTCCCTGTGGAGGTGGATGTATCTGGTACTCATTAAGGGGTGGTTACAGCAGTGGGATCAGAAGAGCCCAGATTATAGTTGTGAGGCACTGTGGTCTCCTGGTTTAGGCAGGGGGCTGCGAATCAGACATCCTGACCTGCATTCCTGGGCTCGTCACGCTGACTCACGGTCAGGCTAGCGGCAAGTCCCGGGTGCCCAGACTCCTTTTACCTGTATATTGGGTATACACGGAACTCTTCAGCTGTGTGGAGAGGCTGGGAGATGCTTCAGTGAGAAGCACTACAAATGCAAAGATGCCGGCATATGGGTGATGAGGGAGAAGTATTTCACCAGGCAAAACTCTCATGGTTGGGAAGGGGATGGTGGAAATAACAGCCAGTAACTGGCAACACTGGGCAGAAGAGCATGATGACCAGTGACCCAGGTGACCGCTAACAGCTGAGAACATCATCTCTTGCTTAGCTCTGGAAGGTCCCAAGTACAGGGCTGTGAGCACAACATGGGCTTGATCACTGAGCTTAAATCTGTAAATAAACAGCTGCTTTCCAAGAGTACTGAGCACCAACAGAAGGTTCTCTTGAGTTCCTTTGAAGTGTTTAGCTTATATAGACTCACCTTGTCAACTTAGATGTTGGGCTGTCCCTTCTTTCTGATGAGTAGGATCGTCACATGGCTACAGGATGGAAAGAATTAACTCTCACATAACCGTGTTGTCCTAGCACATCTCAGCTATCTTCAGACACTTATCTCGTATATCTAAGGCTACGCCTCCACTAATAAATTAAACAGGACAAGGAACGTTACAGGCCACAGGGACTTAACTGCTGCTGTACTGTCAGAACAGTCCCTGACATTGGTGTAGCAGAGGGCACTAGCCCTGTCCTAACAGTCTCTAGTCATGACCTGGGAGTCCACCAGGCTGGGACCGCTCCCAGCTGGTGGTCCCTACAGAAACACCTTGATTAGGAGAGCAGGAAAGTCTACTTACCTTGATAGTTGCAACTGGCCTCAGGGCTAGAGCTTGGACACATTTAACCTATTAATACAGACCAAGCCTAACATATGGAAAGATAAAGACACTTCCAGAGTCTGAGTCAGCCCACCCAGGTTCTGAATTACTCCTGGAGGTGTCTGTCTGTCTCTCTGCGCTGGGAGACTTATCTGTTACTGTCCCAGGCAGCTGCCTCAGCTGTAGGCGTACAGTCAGGGCAGAGGAATCTAGGCAAGTGTAGCCAAGGTGTGTGAGATTACACTGGAGGAATGTATTTTTCCTTGTACTCTGCTGGATAATAAATTAATTAAACGATTGCTATTGTTTTTAATACTCCTATCCTGGTTCTCCAGTCACTGTAATAATGATACTTAGTGCTTTGACAGCTACCCTGGATGTTTTTCGAATATGGATTTAATACTCTGCATCCACCAGGGACACAGAATGCTTTATAAATTGTGATTCATTTCCATAATGTTCTCAAGAGAACTCTGAGTAGTAGTGTCCCTGCTTAATGAATGTGTAAACTGAGGTACAGAGAACTGAAAAGACTTTTTGTCATTTTTTTCCCCATATAGCTAGTCAGAGATGAAGCTGGAAGTGCAGTCCCTGGGGCTCGGTTCCAAACCTGCCAGCCGAGAAAGTGTCTCACTTTGTTTTAATGAAGTTCTGTTTGCCATTTCATTTTACAGACTGTTAGCCCAGAATAATGGGAAGTGGGTACCCTGATGGATGACAGGAAGCCTTTATAATTTGTCAAAGTACAATTAATAGCTGGCAAGGTCAAGACCAGCTCTCTGTCAGTAAATACAATTTGGGCCACAGTCACTTAAAGGTTTCTGTCCTTGTGTCTCCCGCTGGCAGTCAGCCGCAGCTTAGTCTGGAAGTTGAATCCCCAAGTGCAGAAGCAATCCTGATCCTGCAGAGCCTTCTTAGAAAAGATATCCCAGGCCTCCAAGACCATGAGTCTTTTACATCTGGTCAGAATAAAGGCAGAGAGACAGTCAGCAAAGGGTGAGGTCTGATTTGTGTTTTTTAACGGAGTTTTGTTGTCCTCAAGCTCTTCTCCGAGGTGAATTTTCTTGCCAGACATTATCAGCTTCAGTGGCTTGGCTCAGATTTTTGCTCCAGATTCTTTTGTCCTGTTGACTCTTGGATCAACTCTGCACTGGCTCTGTTTTGAAAGTTGCTTTACCCATATTAATGTTTAACTTAAATACTAAATCATAAATCTAACATGGAAACATTTTATTCTCTGGACAGTTCCTTTCCTTGCTGCTTTCAAGCTGTACATGAGTACAGCTTCACTTGGCAGGATTTCTTCTGTTTGGTGCTGGTCTCATGACACTCTGTTATTACTGCTGCTCTAATGCAATGGAAAGCAAAACAACCCCCACTATGGTATTGTAGGCACTACTCTGGGCTCCTGTGAGTCAGAGTGGCCCAAGGTGGGGGAACAGAAGCCTGAAACTCATTTATTTCACATTATCTCCATCCAGGCTCCACAGAGAGTGTTTTGGGGCTGGGGACTTGTGGGTAGATCCAGAAGCTCTATGAAGAAGGAAAACATCTCTGACTGTTGTCATATACCTCCTTACAACTCATCAGTTGCCGTCTGGGCATTGGATGCCAGTACCAATTGGAATGGGAGAGAAAAACAGATATTGAGTGTATCAGAACCGTTTTCCAGCTTCACAGCATAGTGGCAGGACAGTGGAAATAGGATCTAGGACCTCTCCAAATGGCTACAGACCTCATTCTGTCCATATTTGCCTGTGAAAAAGGCTTTTAGAGAAACAATGATTATTTAATCTTTATTTCCAGCACACCCATCAACAACTCTGGTCTAGGGCAAATGACATCTAATGATGATGGTTGTCTTCTGCCTGATAGTTTTAGGTCCCATATTAGAACTCTTCTACTCACACCGTGTGTAAAGTCCTTGCAGGAGAATACTAAGAACATGGAGCAGTTGTTGAACCTGACTGTCCCCTGCCTTTGCTCCTGAAGGTGAGTGTGCCATCAACTTGCATCGCTTCAACTCTCCTGCTGTGTCTCCACTGGGACACATTTTGAAGAAAATGCTGTCATTGTGCTCAGCAAGGGAAAGGCAAAGAAGCTTGGGAGTGAGGAGAGGAGCTTCACACATTAGTTTCAGGCTATTATCTTGCTTTTCTGCCTCCCTCCACAGCCCCAGCAGAAAGCTCTGCCCTTGCAGAAAGCCATCCTTCCCAGCATCCCAGTGAGCTCTCTATACCTTTCTGCTCAGCCCTGTACAGCTTTCCCTACCTGCCCATTCACATCCATGACAATCGTGGATACTACACATAAAGCACATCAAGCCCTTTAAGTCATAGGTAACCGAGGCTGCTGACCACCTTCTGGGGCAGAAACACAGTGCAAGTGCCTAATGTCTGCCTTGTGCAGATGAACTAGGGGATGATCAAAGGGTTCAGAACTGTGCTTCCCCTCTTAGCCCTCTCCAGAGCAGTGAGCATGCTGTTTGTGGCCTAATCATGCTGGGGCTCTCTGGGTGCACCAAGCCCTCTTCCTCACCATTCAGTGTCTGGGTGGATATGCTCATGGTTTTCAATAAGCTTGCAATTTATAGTGTGACATTCTCAAGGCATTTTGTAAAACTCATACTAGAAGCACACTCTGCTTAGCACTGAAATACTCTCATCTAGGTTGGTGCACAGCAGACCAGATATTCAAACTGCACTGGTAGAGCTGTTAAGGTCAGAGACTGACAGATAAGTATCCAACCGCTACTGTCAAAACAGTGCAGATAAGTACCTTGTACTTAGATTGGAATTTGTCTAAGACTCAGAACTGAACAGCTTGGTCTTACAAGAAAGTTTCAGGGTCTTCAGGGAGCTGGGGCGGTTTGGTTTTCAGATTTATATCCCCTGGCAGTACATGTGCCGTAATATACAATGGGATGTTTACGTGCTGTTTAGTCAAATGAAAGTCCCTTTCTACGATGACTGGGAGGGTCGTCTGGGGGCCTGTCTGCTCCCTCCTGACTGCTACTGGTGCTGCTTACAAGAGCAGCAGTGAGAGATCTCAGCCTGAGGGTAACTCTGGCATCTCTGCCTGGTTTCATAAGCCAGAGCCAGAAGCCAGCAGTATGAGTAAGGCAGGATTCCATGTGACTGTGTAACCACTGCTTTCCACGGGAAGATGTTTCTCACATTAGAAAGTCCAGCAACTGGGAGGAGGGAAATCTATAGCAGTGGCTTGGCTTGGGACTATGGAAAAGATATGTGATGCAAACTAAACTACTGGCCTCTCTCACCTTTACTTGGCATGGAAAACCCATCGCTTCCTTCCAGCTCACAACTGGCAAAGACTGTGCAAATGGTTATCTACTAAAAGGTGCTGTAGTTCTGGGTTCCTCACTGTGATTTGTATTTTAATAGATGTAAAAACTCAAAAACTTTGGCTTTGTCATGGCTATAAATAAAAAGACTGGGCAGAATCATTCCTCCAACACAGTCCCCCAGAAAATGAGGAGGAAGTTCACTCAGTGGAGCAAAGGAGTGGCAAGTGGAGCTGAGCACATCGTTCCTGGCTCCATCCAGCTTACTGAGAGAGCTTGCCAACCTCGCTCATCAATGATAATGTATTCCATTTTCTTCCCCATGACATGTGAAGTTTAAATTAATCAGAGCAGCAAACAGAGACAGAATCTCTATTGACTGATTTTGGCTGGAACTACATTTTCTGACTTCCAACCAAATTTTTGTGGAGGTTAAGATCGTTTTATGACACAACCATGTCTCCTTGCTTTTATGAGAATACAGCTGGATTCTACAAAACAGGTGTGAGTCCCTACTCTTAAAGTTTTAGTCTATATTAAAATAATAAAAGGAATAGATGTAAGGGAAACTTTTCTCCCTTTCTGTGAAACAGACTATTAGATCTAGCTGAAACCTCAAGTTTCCATTCCACAAGAAATGCCAACATTTTAATTCCAGTTCTATTATGGTAAGAACAAAGAATGCTATTCTGACTTTAGCTTTTTGGAGTATTAATATAATGTAATATAGAACAAAATACGTTTGGAGACAACAAGTTGTTGTGAAATGAAAAACTAGTCAAAGGAGTCAGACCAAAATATCATCAAAGTCAGCACTGTTATAGAGGAAGTTTTCAGTGCAGATGAAAGAGGGAAAATATGCTGTCAGAATATTTCCAGGCAGTCATACATGCTTTAATTATAGTTGCATTATCATATAGGTAGACAAAGACGAAATAAATGTATGGCTCTTTTTCTGGTGAAATCCAGATACTAAGTCAAAACGTCCCTTGGTTTGCTCTTATGCAGTGTCAACCCCATTTAGTGAGAGATGCAGCTAACATACGTATATATGTGTGGGCTTGGTACAGTCTGGCAAATAGGTGGATAAAAACTATCCACAGTGATATGTTTCCAGGAACAGTGCGAGAAGACTTCCAGAAAGAAAGTCTCCAGCTTTGAGGAGAAGATGATGGAGGAATAAGCTGCCTTTTGGCAGTGAGGATTTACCTGGGGGTGACTGTAGCCTCCTTAGCACTGCCTATAGCTCCTCCTCGTCTCTGGATGAGACAAGCTGTGTTTCTGTTTCCCCACGTGCAATCAGCCCTGCAGACACCTCCACCCTCGCCTTGTGTTGTAGCAGGTTTGGAGGGGTAACCAGCTGAGCTGCCAGGTTTTGAGTCACCCGTTTTCACCAGAGGGATATTTTTGGGCTGCGTGACCCAGAAAAGATAATGTATCCCTGAGCCATGGAGCAAGACAAATGCTGACATCTTAGAACAGTTGGCATGAACCCCTGCCTGGCCACTGGCTCCTTGTCCCTGAGACATTCAAGTTCACCTGTGATTTTGATTTGATTGCTCTATCCCAGCAACTCCTTTTTGCCTCCCGGAGTGCCAGCTGCTCCCTGCACTGCACCCCTGTCAAATTGCATCTCTCAGCTGCAGCTAACTTGTCCCACTTCTCTTATGGCAGCGTTAGGCATCCTTCCTAGTTTGCGTGGCCTCTCTTCTCCATACAAAAGTCTGGATCTATGGTGGAAAGACCCGAGATGGCAGAAAGAAAGGATCAGCACAGTTACCTACACATATCTCATTTAATCATTTGCTTATTGTCATTCCCTTTCTTCTGCTGGAGACAGGAGCAGTGCCTGATTCCATTGAGTATTTGAAGTTGGCTGCATTCAGCTTTTTGGAAAAACTTTTTTTTTTTTTTTTTGGACAAAATTACTATCCTCTTGGCCACCGAAGGTCCTCTAACTGAAAGAAACTTTGCCAATCTGCAGTCATTCCCAGTTAAGCACCAAAAGACCTCTTCCTTGGAAATGACTGGGAAACATGGCTGCAGAGTTAAGGTGGCAACTACTTCCCACCCCAGTCTTTGGCTTCAAACTCCAGAAGGCTATTTTCTGACAGGGTCCAGCAGGACTGGCATCCAAATAACAAAGAGGATGTAGGAACTACCCAAAGCAGTTAAGCATGGAACTGTGTACTTCTGATCCATTGCATTTAAACCACAGTCTAATAAAACAATTAGCTGCCTCTATCGCTGGACATTAGTTTTCACCTGCTGTAAATTAATGTAATTGAATAGGAAAAGTGATTGGTCAGAATAATTTCTGACAGTTTTTAAGAAAAAGCTTAAATATAAGCTTTCAAAATTTCATTTGGGATTTCTTTATGTTATAGCTCTGATACTAGTATCCCTTCAAATAATGGTTTGCAAAGCAGCTTTCAAAGTGAATTTTTATTCCAGATTACTATTTGCTGCAAGGTTGGAGAATGATACTGCCTGCAGCTGGCCATGGAAATGATTAAGGGCTTCTGGAAAGCACAGGCAAAAGTTTCCTCTTCTGATGGCTCCAGGGGGAAAGGCCAGGGGGAGACATGGAGGCCTGCGGAAGACAAAATGTCATCAGGCATTTCAGGGAAAGTCCAGTTAAGGGTAAAATGACTTGGAGACATCAGTGCAGGTTTAACTCCCTCCGTTTCGCCTACCCCTCTGTCTTAGGATCCTCTGTCCCAGCCCATCCCTTCATGAGACCCCCAGCTCTAATTTTTTGCTATGACTGCTCCTTAACAGGCTTTTGGGCTTCTAACACTTCACAGTAGTAAAATGCCTACTTCTAGTGCAGAAAACCCGCTCTTGTCATTTAACAAATCACAGTTTCTTAGGTTGCCCTCTTTTCCTCTATAAACGCAATACTTGCAAGAAGCAATTGAATGTGAATCTACCAAAACAAGAACTAAATACTGACTGACATTCCCAGACACAAGTGATTTTTTAGCAAAGGATGTCAGGAACTTGTCTTCTTGGCACTGTTTTTGTAATTCCAGCTTTATCACTAATTTCAGCAAATGACCAGGAGGGAAAAAAGTTATCTAGCAGAATGCAGAGGGAATAAACTGTGAAAACGGAAAATGGACAGTGTAGGCTGGCCTGTTGACAAGAGAACTGTGAGGCAGAAGAACAATCCTCCATGGCAAATGTCTCATGGAGAACTGTAGAGAAATCTAGCTTGTAAGAGACCTCTGGAGATATCTAGCCCCTCATGCCACATGCTGGAGCTCTCCTCTGCCCTGAGCACAGCCTTCTTCCCATCTTCTCTATAGCTCCTAAAAAGTGGATATGCTTGTATTACAGCTCCACCTGAGTGCATCTACGCACTCCAGCCGTGCAAACATCCCACCACACCTCTGTAATTGCAGTGATGGCATAACTCTGCAGCTGCATAGACCTCCAGTTCCTCCTATTCGTTTCCCAGATGGTGTACGAGAGTGCAGGAGCTTCCCAGGATGTATTCTACCCCCGGGGAGTGTAAGGGCCTCCCCCAGTGCCCTGTCTCCTGTGTGATTTCCACTCCATCCACAGAAGAACATACTTTAAAGTCTTCCTCAGTGGGTTAGAAAAGACAGCCAGAGAAGTGTTTTGCCAGGGCCAGACAAGGACGCATGGAGCTCTTCCTTCCATTCAAATCAGGTCCAAGGCAGCAGCAACCGGAGTGACTGTCAGCTGGCAGGTTGAAGACATGGGCTTGTAATCTAAATCCAGTCTTCCAACAGCACCACTTTTGGATGTATTTCTCAGTTGTCTCAGCAGAAAGGCCAGAGACTGAGTGAGTGAGGAAGACCAGAGGCTACCCTACGCCCAGCACGGAGGCTGCCACCACGTGCTAAGGGAGCAGGCGGCTGGTGCAGAAGGGATACCTCTGATGCTGCAGCACACCACCGATCCCAGAGGGAAATGACAGAGGTTGTTACCTAAACTGAGAGTCTCCTTTTAATTTCCGCACTGGGTGAGCTCTGTCAAACTATGAAATCAGTTAACGACCATGAGGAAACAAACAGCTTCGCAGATAACTTTTGGAAAGAGAATCACTTTAACCTCAAAACCTGCTGTTTTCCTGCTCTGTATTTCTTTTGCTTTCTGTCCCTCAAACATTTCCCAGAAGAAAGAAAATCAGCTCCACAAATGTATTTCTCTCTCCTCAAGCATGTTAGAGACAAATTAAAAGTTCTGTCCTTCACTGAATGTCACACGGGGTTGTATTATAGGGTCTCTGTCAGTCTCCTGAAACTACCATAGGAATGTGAAAGACTATGAATTTCAAAGGTGAGTTAAGTACTAAGGTTAGGGATGGAGCTGAGAAACCTAATTAAAGTAGTAATATTGCCTCCTGGGTGGGGGTTCAGGGGACCTTGGCTTTATTCCAGGTTGTGTCAGTAACGTGGCATGCAAACATAGGCAGATAGACTGGGGTTTTTCTATCTTGATTGCAAAATAGGGTGAGAAAGTATCTTTTATTTTTCTTTTCTATAACATATAGCACAGTGCAGTTCCAAATTGAGTTAGGACTTGTGGATTCTGAAGAAACACAAATAATATATGTAGCAATATAATACAACACTGTTCTTAGACAGAGCTCCCATTTATTTCAATGAGAATATTGCCTGCAGGATCAGGTTGTCAGGTCCTAATTAAGGCTCAGTCAGCTGTCAGCTTTCCCTGCCGGGTTCAGTACAGGGGACTCGACTTCATCTCACCCTCCTTCTGCTACTCGCTTACCCTCACAACAGAAACTCCATATTCACATTCAGAACAAGAGTGTTCACGACACACTGATTTAATTCTGACCGGGCCTGGCATTCCCCTGGCTTTGTTAACGTCTGCGCTTGCTTCGGTGCCGTCCTTTATTGTAAGCCTAATAAGTGCATAAAGGCTGAGGAATGGGGATCCGGGCAGACTCATAGCAATGAGCTTCGAGGAGCTTGTTTGCCTGGCCAGACAGACTGAGTAAACGATTAGCTCCAGCTCAAACGTTGAGGTCCTGCAGAAGAATTGGATGCTTGGCACTGGCCACTCTCCATGACATTCAAAAATTTGGCTTTTCTCCAATCAAATATTTAAACGTTTGTGATCGTTTGTCCAGCCCCACAGGCTCAGTTAGGAATTTCTGCTCCCTTCTATTTTTGTAAATAGAGACACAGTGATTATTTATGAAGAACTTTGAAAAAAATGTGCTTAGCTTTACAGCAAGGGTAAAAGAGAGTTTGTTTGAAAGTCATGTAACAGAACAGGTCAGCAGCCACCAGCATAATACTATAACCAATGTACACTTAGACAAACTTGGAGCGTTGCTGTCACAGACCCTTCTGTGTTCATTGCTGGTAGCAAACAGCTGGCTTTTAACAAAACATAATAGGGAATTTGTTATTTTAAAACTGCCTTTCTATTTATAATCATGCCTGTTGCAGTACAATGGAGCATTGTATCCTTATTCCTTCATGCTGGCAATGAAGGAGATATTTAACAAGTGCTTGTTAATTATTTCTTTTCAAATATGTTGATGGTGTGTCTTCAAACCAGTAAAGTTAGTGTACTTGGAGTCACGCGTACATGTTGTGCCTTTTGTATCAGGACTTCATGTTTATTATAATCCATGCCTTTCATAGGATTGATACAGTGAAGGATGCACTGTATTATCTAAGTCGATCTCTTGTATATCACAAACTTTTACGTTTCATCCTTTCTCACTTTATCCAACCCATTTCTTCAGTTAGAGTAAGGAACTTGAGTGAGTTCCTCAGGAAATTAACCTGCTGCATGCCATAGGTCTGCCAACCCAACTTGAACACAGTAAATAAATAAATAAAATCTGCTAAACAACGTATGAAAAATTGCAGGAAAATATTTTTGTAAGGCATTTGAAGAAAATGAGGAAAAAAATGTTGCTTGTTTTCATTGTTTTTCACTTGTCTTTGAGAACAGAAGCAAGTCATTCTGGCACATAACTACTAAACTGACTATTAATTGGTTTCTTCAGCCATACATGCACAAGACATTTAGAGAAGAACCACGGGTATGGGGTAGATCATGGTGGGTGTCTCAACCTGTGAGGCTGTACACATTCCCATAAAGAACTTGCAACCTGTCCAAAGACAGCGGATGGCCCTTGATGGATACTCTGCAAGACAGGGGCTTTATTGGACTTAAGTGGTGAATCTAAGGCTCAGATTTGGACTTGGTCCTTTTGAGCAGGAGGTTGGACTAGAAGACCGCCAGAGGAACCCTAAATTATTCTGTGGTTCTCTAAATAGATTTAGTGACTACTGATGGTCTGAATGAATACTAATGACAGGTCATTCCATGTACTACTACTCTACATGAGAGCAGAGATCTCAGCAGGGAGCCACTAAGAAGAATGTTCAAGTGATCTGGAAGAACTGGTAAATGTGAGGCAGAGGCTAGGTAAGAGAGAGGTAAATAGTTCAAGTTAAAGCTTTAAGAAATGTTGGCCTACTTCTCCTAGGGAAATGGGACAGTTTAGATGGCCTCCAAATCAACAGAAAGGCATATAGACCTCTCTGGAATCAGGGTGGGGCATTCAGCTGACAGAAAAAGAGCAGAGTGAAAAGGCAGAACAAAAGCATGTTCATTAGCACAAATTTAAAACATCATGAAAGAAATCAGCAAAGCAACCAAGAGACTTGCAAAGAAGAAAATACACCATTTTCCTTAAGCTAATACTCAGTCGGCAAAATAAGCAAGAGGAATTTGCCTGCTCTTTAATAAACATCTGTTTGACCTAACTGATATTACTGAATTTAGTGGCAAGATTTCTCTGATCAGACAGTTTAAGTCACTTGTTATAACTAAGCCAGCAAGTAGTCATCTCAAACCAGCAGAAATTGTATGTAAAAAATGGCATCGTCTCTTTCTCTCACTGATAAGGGAAACAATTGATCTCAAACATTTTTGAACCACAGGATAAATATCTACTTGAAATATCTCTCTGCAACATATAGAGGATGTGACTTAGGCTGAATGATGTATTCTGGATTTCCCACAGTGAGAGTGGGACTTTCTAAAAATTACATACAACAGTTTCCTAGACCGAAAATCAACACGGAAAATACACCAGCTTTACCAGCTAACAGAGGTATCATTCCAAGAGTTAAATATTATTGCTTATAGCTGTTACTAAAATTAGACATGTTAAAATCAGGAGTTTTCAAAAACTTGTCAAGAAGCTCTCTTGACATTATTGTCAATTTTCAATTGGTCCTAAAGCAGAATGAAAACTGTAAAGGTCTGGAAGAAAGTGAAGGTGATAGGACTATTTGAATAGGACATACGGAATTACTCAGATAACTGTGGGCTTTTCTATTTGATTCCAATCTCAGATCACATAATCAGACTGATGATAGATTTCACAAAGGATTAAAGTAATATAAAGATTTATGGAAACAGATTTTGTCAAAGTATAGTACTGCTTTTGATGAAATTGTAAGTTTTAGAATCACAGTAATTGTACTGATACAGAATACTTAGACTTCTAAGGCCTTTGAGCATAACGTATCTTGACAAACAGCTGAAGTATAAATAGAAATAACTAGACAACGATGAACCAAAGGCTGTAATGTAGACCTACACTGTGATAATTTTTAGCTCAAGACTGGCTGTTCTTTCAAATGTCTTTCTAGCTCAAACAAGACTAGTGACCGGGGCAGAGAAGTGCAGGGTGCAGGGTGCAGGATGCTAGATCACAGTGCTTCCTTCCAGCTATAAAACCCTCTTCATGTGGGTAACTTGACTATCACGTGAAGAGAGACCAAAGTCTTTTGCAGCACCTAAGGTACAGCAAAAGCCAGTACTTCTGGCTGGGGTCTTTCTTCATGGCCCAGGTCCACTACTCCAGTCAGTAGTTATATGGGACCCTCCTACTAATACACTAGGACGAGGACAGTGTCAGGACCCTTACTTCTCCTGAGTGTGGCTGAACTACCATTCGGGAGTACGTGTGTGGACATCTGGGTCGGGTGCAGTGCTCACTCCTTTCCTGTCCCAGGAAGCCTTCTGCCAAGGTGGCCAGGGAATGATGCCATGGAGTTATACGGGATGCCTCTCAGACTTACTGTCTTAGCCTGCTGCTAAATGTAGGCAGACACCTATAACTTGCTTGTCTTAGTTCATATTTTCAATGAGGATGAGGATGAGCAAGTTATGCTAAATTCTAAATTACATTTACAGGTTTGATGCATCACTCGGCTCCTGGTGTGGACCTGGTCCTAGACTCAGGTCTGTAGTATCTATATCTTTATCTGATTTGGCTTGTGTGAGGCTGTACACATGGCATTAAAAAGTACATTTTTCCACTTAAATCCCTCTCCTTGGCACAGAAGGGAACCCAACTTACCTGAAAGAGTGTAGACCATAGATTTGACATTTCAGAAATAGGCTTTTTCACTCAGTATGTTTGAGAGAAGAAATATTTACAGGCCACCAGTAAGTACCTGGTACATAGTATGGAGCAGCACAGAGCTATTTTTAGATAGTCATCTTTGAGTTTTGAAATGCACTCAAAGGCACGCTGTGTCGGAAGTAAGTTTTAAGAAATCCAGACTTGCTATAAATATTCCTTATAGGATGTGTCTCTGCAAGACATATCATCAAACAGCTTTCTTATCTTCTAGGCTTTGAACTGTAGATCGTAGTAATTAATGCTGCAAAAGACCTACTGGATTACCTAAACTGCTGCATGATATTCAGGATTGTTCCCTTTCCTAATGCTTTGCCTCACACAGTTTATACATCCTTGGAGGGGGGTGGAAATCCCCTGGATACTATTTATCAACCAGTTTGCACAGTCAGAAATTTTTCTGGTGACATTTAGCCCAAAAATATCTCTTCTTATCCCATTATACTCTGGTCATTATATTCTTTAGTACCATGTGAAATAATTCCTCCTTAGGGTCCTATATACTCTACACTGCAAGTGTAGACTGTTAGATTCATCCTATGATAAACTATACAAGTTTTCTTTATTTATCTTTAATAATTTGGTGTTTATTTTTTTCTTAATCACCTCCAATTTGTCTGCATCTCACATGGAACTAGGTAGCCAGAACTAAATACAGTACTGCAGCTGCAGTCACAGCTGAGAACCATAAAATCACGATTATTACCTTGCAAATGAAAGATGTCATCTGCCACAAGGGAAGGAAAAGGATCATAGGTTAGTGAAACAGGTTGCCTATTTGGGAGAAAAATCATCACTGTTTTCATAGCTGGATACGCTAGATTTGGAAAACAAGCCAAGCTCATCTTGACAAGATGTTGAACGAGAGCTGCCCGAGAGCAATTCTCTGATGAGGAGCACTTAACTCTGAATGGTGTATGCCATCTAACTTTAAAAGCCAAATGTCCTCTCCACATGAGCTGTCTAGGCTGCCTCTATTGACGCCCGAGAGAAAATAATTCCAGAGTGCAGTTCATTCCACAATAACTGCAGCATCTAACATGGGTGGGATGGATTGTCCTCTGGAGATGCCTCCTTTCCTCTGACTTAAAGATGGCCTTCCTTAGGCTACTGGCGTAATTTTTAGGTGGCTAAAATTGGCTGAGGTGAATCTTGTTTACTTGTTCCCGAGCTACTCATAACTGACCTCTCCTGGTTCTAATACAACTCCTCTTCATGTTTCAGAGCAGACGCCCCTGTCAGGCGGTGCCACGTGCTGGCTGTGATGGCTAAACAGCCCTCCTGTATGCCCTCGACACCTGTGTTCATTCCTCTTAGGAGCACTGATTCACGGGTGTTACGTGGACTCACAGAAATTCTACTAGCAAAGGCTTGTTTGACTGAGAAATTAAGGCAGACCTGCTCATTAAAACAGTCCTAATCCCTGCTTGGTTTTCCTTTCCCTTTGTCTCCCTAAGCTGGGGAGATACACCTGCCTTAGGTGTCCCCACAGCACCTACATCCATTACAGGGTGATCTTGCCAAGAACACCACCTTCAACTCTTCCTCTCCCTGAGGGAAGTTTTCACTGCGTAGGCCCTGTCTGCACTGCGAGACGGACCGTAGCCAGAACATAGTCTGAAATATGATGTGGTCCCTCACCGAAAAGTCACACTGCTAGCTTCAGGATGCCTTCTTACTGGGTGCAACGTGACTAGGCATCAAACTAAGTCTGAGCTTGAGCATCTTATTAGAAATCCTACCAGTTCTTGCCATACAACAGGACTAGGAAAGGCCCTTCCCAGCATTAGCCAAGCAGCACCAGTGCAAAGGCTGACGGGCAGATGGGAAAGGTTTGACCAAACACTGAGCCCAGCTCATCTGCTCTGCAGGCGTGAGCTCTCGCTGTGGGGACAACCTTCTCCTTTGCCGTGTGCATTGAACACGGGCTTCTCATTAAACAAGCCGGACACGAGGTGAGTATGATCTCCAACGGGAGCTGAAATGCAGTCATTAATACCCTCAATGATCTTCTAACTGTACGGTAACTTCACGGTCACATGCAGCACTTACAAAACGTTATAGCTCACTATTCTGAGTACATGGTGGATTCAAAACCGCAGTGAAACACACAGCAGAATCTAAACGCAGTGGATAGACACAGGCTAGCAGGAAAACAAAACCAGTAGTGATGAATGTGATCCAGTCTTGCACAACACTGAAGATTTTCTTTTTCGGGAAATTCCAGAAGTTCTCAGGGAGTGCAGTTGCAGTGGATGTTTTATTTTTAAGGTGTTATTTTGGGATTACTTTGCTGTATTGATATGTTGTTTATCCAAATGGTAAAGATGCACTGTCTTACAAGAATCTCAGTCTTGTTGGAGCAAACCCAGATACCTGTTTTATTTCAATTAAGTTTCCACTATTGTGAAATTAAAGGGGTGCTGTTAGTGTAAATATAATTTGTCAGAAATGTTTTCAGTAATACGAATAGCAGTAATTCCCAAGATCTGTATAGTTGAGAGCATGTATAATATATATATAGCTGTGAATTTTGAATGAAGATTAATTAAAAATTTTCATTTTCTTCTTTCTATGCATCTCATAAAAACTTCAAAACTTTCTACACTATATACTCCATTTCAAGCATGTATTTAGAGAATCCCATGACCTGTCTGACAGATAGAGGTAACCCCAATAAGCTTTCAACTGAGAAATTCTGGGGGAAAAAAAAATACCCTACAAAATTATTCCTAGTCATACTGTATTTTCAGTCCAATGTTACCTCTTGTGTTTTGCATACAGTAGTAAATAACTTTTCCAGTAATTTTAGAAACTTTCCGTAAAGTTGTCTCAGGCAAAGCTCTGGATTTGCACAGTTATGTCTGCAGGTGGAACTGTGCAGTAGAAACCTTCCCCTGTTAGGCTGGATTGCAACTAGACGCTCAGATATCCCTATTCACCCCGGAAGAAGATGGACATGCTGAGTGGGATTCACTTCATGTAACTGTAAGCATCAAAAACTCAGATTTAACCTCTCCTAATAGAGAATGGAGGGAAATGAGTGCTTTGAAGGAATGATTGTCTCTCCTATCTTATATCTTACTTTAGGACGTAATAAATTGCCCTCTGAGGTAGCCCCTAAAGGCCTGCAAAAGGAACCTAGGGTGGTCATGCCTAGCTTTTAGTTGTCTTTATTTGGGCAGAGGAATCCCCTGCAAGGGCAGAGTCCTCCACCCTGCTCCACTGCGTCACACTCGCTGATGACAAGATTTTTACCAGCACAGGAAGGACATTGTACACATTCAGCTGTCAGTTTTCCCGCTTGGCACTCTTTTTCATAAACCAAACAACACAGATTCTCAGTCCTCGCATGCTTCAAGAGCTGACAGTAAAAGCGTCTTGCTTCTGGGAACTAGGAGTAAGTACCTCGCCCACCACCCTTGCATCCAGAGTCTTGGAAAACCTGAGAAAAAGAGTTCATTCTCTCCAGGTGGTATCATCTCGTGGTGCAACATCTCTGAGGCAGATGTCTGACCTTCCCCCTCCCGTCACCGCAGCACCTGGTCATGGGACGGTCGCCACTGTATTTGTCATCGTGACACTGCCTTCAGGTAGAACATGCTCTCACACGCATTGCACAGACTGGGAACCGAGGCAGCAGAGCTTTCCTGAAGTCCTGCAATGAAGCAGGGGCAGAGATGGGGATAGGACTTGCTTCTCCAAAGTCCCAGTCTGAATCCTCCTTGCCTTCTAAATAGGTTGTTTTCAAAGGGATAGAGACTGTCTTCTCCTTTAACTTCTTCCTCCTGCGGTTAGAAAAAGCTTTGGGAAACAGGGCATCTGCGAGCAGGGGTCTCCGTCCCAGGGAAGGAAGAGAGCCTGCTGGATAGCTGCCATTGCAGTGGGGAACTCCAAGGCCTTTTCTGCTGCATTACATCAGCAGTGAGCAATGGGAGGACTCATTTGAGCCAACTCTGGGTTGTCATGCTTCCTTCCAGACTCAGTGGCCTCTGAAATCGCTCCATTGTCTGCGGCGGAATCTGGCGCAGACCCATAATGCCAGGTTACTTCGCTTCCCTGCAGAATAAAAGATTTCTTCAACCATGAGAAATTATCTCCTCACAGTGCCATTCATTAGGGCTCCCACCTGTAGACTGTTTCATTTTCAGCTTACTCGCAAGGTGCTGAAAAGTCAGCATGTGTGTTATCACTTGACAATATAGCACAGCTAATACCTCTTCACCCTTATGTATGTTGTCACTTATTGCTCTTTGCCTCAACAATGGCTCACAGTAACACTGAGATCTTGGACTTCACTCTTTTTTTGAAACAGCTTGTGCAGCCCAATTTCACCAGAGCTCTTGTTTCTTAAGAATTATACACATATGGGGGAAAAAAAAACCCAAAACAATTATAATTGGTATTTTTTCCCCTCTCTTCAAATAGATAGTTAAAACATTAGATTTTGTTTATAGCTGCTGGAGAGAACTGGGCAGTGGTTCATTTTTCTTTAAGGCAGGTATTAAGGTAGGCCAGGTGAACCGTCTTTTCTGAGCTTGTGGTTCAGTGTATACCCTAAAAACAATAAAAATCTAGGAGTTTTTATGGCAACCAAATGTCTCATAACTAAATTTCAAACTAAACATTCTTCTCCACTCCTTTTGACATGAAAGGAGTTTTGCCCAACTCTTTCTTTAATGTTTCATTCTCAGGAGGAGTCCCATAGACACCAAGCCTTGTGGCTCCTATTCATCTACCTGTGCTGTACGTAGAGGCACATAACGTCTTATATACCTTGTAAACTGAAGTACTGTGGTACTACAGACAAGCTCCCCATGGTGGCAGGTAAAAAAAGATGATCTTTTCCCCTAACCCAAAGTAGAGAGACAGCCGTCCGTTGCAGGAAGACAGAGACGCACCAGGCAACCATGAGAAGTGTGGTGGGATGTCTCTAACTATGGGCATTTACATAGGGAGTTTTTTTGGATGAGGTGCCTTCATCTTTTCCAGAGCTGACTTTCAGCTGCTGCTCCAGATGGAAAAGGTCCGTAGTCCTGCATTGTATCATGGATAGCCCAGGGCATCCCAAACCCCTACAGTTAAGTGAGGTGAAGCCCACCATGTGTATCTTAGCAGTGTCTTGTACCTCTGCCCCCCTGTCTGCTGTGAACGTTTCTATCAGTGCCATATCTTCTAGGATTGCGTCCATTTGAATTTGTGTCAGGAGATCAAACAGTCCTCCTTTAGTCCGTCAGAATTTATTCACAGTCACTGTAAGTAAAAAATTGGAGAAAACATACAAAGAAGGAAACAATTATGTTAATATTTATTCCTTCTTCCCACTGAGACTCTTGATAACAACAGCGTGATACAGGAAGACTGACACATTTGAGAGAAAGCAGGAAAGGAACATATAGAGAGTTGTTCAGTAGAGGGTTTGTGGTCACCTAGAAGGTACTGCTGGGCAATCAGTACATTGTCAGAAGACTAAAAGTGATCAAAAGGCCTCGTTTGGTGTGGTGACCTACAACAGTCAGGAAGACCTGTGAGAGGAAAGCTGGGAAGGCACTGGAGCACACACACGGCAGTTGTGACAGAAGAGGCTGTGTGCCCATGGAAAGCAAGAGCCCACCTGGGCCACTGCTGCAGGCCTGACTCCCACTACATAACCAAACCTCACAACGCTTTCCCCCCCTGCAAGACATGGGCCAACTCCTCCATCCATGCGAAACAGCAGAGGCGTACAGGGCAAAGCTTCCTGAGCAGTGGGACTGCGTATCGGGAGGCGAGTAGGCGCAGAGTCCAGATAAGGCAGGGATCTGTGATGAGTATGGTATTGCTGGCGGAGTCTTACTTGTTAGCTGCCTACTGATGCTCCAGGTATCTTCCTCGCCGTTGCATGATCATTGCTTGGTGGCCCAAGAGCAGCCGAACTGCTGTCACCAGCCCTTTGACACCAGTTGTATTCCCTAGTTGTGTTTCTGCTGGAGATGTTTGTCCCCTGGGGACCCCTTCCCTCACTTTGTAATTCTCCTCTAATCATTCCTAGTTGGGGAAGACTTGTCCAAGTAGTTAATGATTTCTGTAGCACTTGCTTATTCCAACCATCTGTTAAAACCTTTCCACAGACCCAGATGGGGTCGGTGCTAGGCCCAAGTAAACGCAAATTAGAAAAATCACGTCTAAGGACGTAAGCTCCTGTAACATCTCGGCTCCTCGCGTAGGGTCTGTGCGTGGGGCAGAGCTTTCGCCCTGCTTCAAGCTCTCCTGGTCCTTTGTAAGGGTAGCAGCGAGGCAAAGAGGTCAGCAGAAGGCAGCAAATAAATGGATTGCTGTGACATTTATATTTCCTTTCTGGGGTACTGGCGATCAGCTGGGAATTTTGGCAAAATCTTTTGTGGATTTTTCTCGTGGAGTTAAAACACATTGCAGGATTTTTGCCTTCTTGGCCCCAGTTTCCCGTTTTCTTGCCAGATATCATTATAAGGATTCAAGAAGGATGAGTAATTAAAACCCATGCAAAGAATGCATCTGACAATTAAATTCAAATATCTGCCTGACGGGGCAACATAGGTGACAGACCGCAGAGCTCCTGGAGCGCATCGGCCCGTGCCCTGGGATGGCAGGAGGGAGCCCGGGGGTTCCCCCCACGCCGGGGGACCCTCCGAGAAGGGACCTGGGTCCACGCTGGGGACCCGGGCGCCGGGGACGAAGAGCCTGGTGCCCTGGAAGCCGCGGAGGTGCCACCAGCGCACCCCGAAACCTCTGCCCCGAGGGGTCGGCGGCCCCTGAGCGGCCCGCCGTGCCGGCACGCCGCGGATAAAGACAAGGATGAGGAAAAAGAAAACCAAAACACCACGGTTTTCCTCAGGAAATGAGTGAAAACAGCAGTGTGAGAGGGGAAAAAAAAGGGGGGTGACGCCCCACAGGGCGCACTGGGGCTGCCGCGGGGGGAGGCCTCCGCGGAGGGACGGCCTCGGCCCCGGCCTGGCGCGGCGNCGGGCGCGGAGCCGGGGGGAGCCCGGCGCTGCGGGGCACCGGCCGGCCCCCGGGAGCCGCCGTCCCGCCGCGGGGCGAGCCCTCCTCGCAGCGCTTCGTTTCCAACCCGGCTCGCATCGCCGGGAGCGCAGCCGCCAGACAAAAGGGACGGCGCGGCTTCTCCCCGCCCCGCTGCTCGCTGGGGCGGACGGCCCGCTCGGCGGGGGCGTCCGGCGAGGACCCGGCTGAGGAGAAATTCGCCTCCGCTGCCTTGCAGGCTTGCGAGGCGCCAGAAGCGGCTCTCCGGCCGAGCCGCTGCCCTCCCTACGGTTCGCTCCATCCCCGCGACTGCCAGCATGAGGACCTGGGGTTTCCGGGACCTGTGTGGGACGGGCTCTTCCCAGCCAAGCGCTTGCCGGAGCCCCCAGAGGGTCCCACGGCGGAGCCCGCTTGCGCCGCATCGCCCGGGTGGGCTGGTGGCCCCGGGGACCCGCGTCCTTGCTTGCAGCCGGCCCTGTTCTCCAGGCTGACCCCGGCCCTGCCCGCCCGTGGCGCAGCTGGCTGCTGTGCGGGGGGACCGCGGCCGCCCTACGCGCGGGGAGGAAAGGGGAGAGAAAGAGGGGAAGGGAGAGAGGAAAGGGGACGGGGAGGAGGGCGAAAGGAGGCAGCAAAATTGTGCTGGAGGAGTCGGGCCGAGTGGGAAAGACATAATATGATCCCTCTCCTCTCTCTGTGTCTGTGTGTGTGTCGCTGACACACGTGTCAAAAATACCGGCTGTGCCCGGTGTATATGTTAGCGGACACCCCTGGCCTGCCAATATCAAAGTTCGTTTCAGGTTTTCTCAGACATCTCTTCTTACAGCCTTCGGTCTAGCGGGTGAGGCAGCCTACCCCTCGCACCACGCTCAGCGTGGCAGCCAGGCTAATAGAGATGTTGGATTTTCATGGCAGTGAGGCTCCGGTAATTCTTAAAGCGCGACTCATTTATCCTGTGTTTTAACAAGTTCTGTGACTAAGAAAAGCAGCCGAGGTATTTTGGCACAGCAGTCACAGTGATTTAGTTCCCCTTTATAATTTGGTTTGAAGCAGGTTTTTCTCTCTTGGTTTTCTTTCTCCCCCCC
>VZTL01069543.1:2275-13233 GCA_013400535.1 Scopus umbretta | reverse complement strand
GACCACGAAAAATCAGAAAGCTTGTAGTGTTGATAAAAACAAAGAAAAGATAATATGCATGAATATGAACAAAACTATTTGAATGGCATTTATTTTCCATTTAAAAGCTGTGAATTTAAAATGTCTTGTAGTAAATATTTCTGTATGGACACTTCATGGAAACCTTCTTGATTAAATTGAAGAATTAATTTTAAGTGCTTATTGGTTTATTTAGAATATATTAAATGGATTATTCTAGTGTTCTGTTTGGCTTTAATGCTCTGGAAATTCTCCATTCATAACAATTAAAGCTGTCTTTCCCATAAAAACACATATTCAACGTATGAACGAGTACAGAAAAGCAATATTAAGGCTGAAAAGTCAACACTTAAAGTTTGGAAATGCCAAAATTAAGGCTAGTGGTACAACTGCAATTTCACATGTATACAGACCCATAATGATATAGTATTTAATTATAAGATGATCTTTTGGAGGAAGGGCAGGGCAGGACATGGCAGGGCAGGGGAGGGAAAGGAGCTCTTGACTCTTTTAAAGTCTGCCATCTGTAAGATTATCTTTAACCTTGATAATTATATCTGTAATGTCTAACAAATTTGCTGCTAATGATAAATCTTCATTTTAAAGCTTTATAAGAACTTTAAGAGGTTTTAGGTCCCAGGCATGAAGCTCCTTGACGATAAGAACCAATTTTTCTTGAAGCAATTATTTATTCACCTGAAAGGGGTCTTTTCCCACTTTCAACCCGTAAAGAAAGAGTCTTGTCAGGAATACACCACAATTCCTATGGTAGGCTCAAACACTGGATTTGGACATGGAAGGTAGCCTTTTGAGTTCCTGAAGCCTAGTGTCAGACTTCAGGCTCTTGTCACCTTTTCAGCTTCTTTACACTTCACCTAGGTTGAACCCTGTGTCTGTCTAGTTCAGAATAATAGTACAGGCGATCACAATGATATCCTGCTCTGACTGTGGAGAATGTAGAGGTAACATTCTCTTTAAAGAGTGGAGAATCATCACTAAACAAAGGTGGCACACTTCAAGTTTTGAATGCTTCGAACTTTCCTGTAGTGATAAAAACTCACCTACATACGGCATAAGCATCAGCCCTGCAAGGGAAGACATGCAACTTAGAACATTTGCTGTAGAAAGATGTACGTGTTTCAAGTTTTCACAATTTTAACATCAGTGTCACAATATTTTGAGGTATGTTTTTATTGCAAATAATATCAGGGTTCAGTTAGGAATAATTAGACTATTAAGAAAGTTCTCATACCTGCAGATATTGAGCTGAATCATAGACTGATATTAATACAGGGAGTTATGATTGTTAAATTTGGTAAACAACTTAGATACTAAGCTTAGGCACTGCAACAACTTTTTGTTAGCTGATCCTTTAAAAAAAAAATCTCACCCTGCCTAAGGTTTTAGCACAGAAAGTGAAGTCTTAAAAAAACTCAATGAAAAGCAATGGGATCACAGTGCAATGCTTACTTCTCTCTAGAAGTATGTTTAAGGATTAATATGTTTAAAAACTCTTCAGTGGCCAGACATTTTTTCTCTGTCTTCATTCTGGACAGAGAGCATATGTACTTTTTTCTTTTGATATAACTGAAGAGGGTAAATGTTGTTATTTTAAAATAAGATGTGTTACAAAGCTTCTAAATTAATACCTATTCTTTTAACCAGAAAGCTGTCATTTCAGTGTGTTCATCGTCCTGAGGAGCTTTCACGCAATATCAACACATTTTAGTGTACAGTGTACATAGCCAGTCCTTAAGCTTCTGAAGTAGTGGAAATTATTCATTCCCTCTGATGGAGGCCATGCCACTAGCAACCATGTTTTTTTGAATTTATATGTACATATCAAAAAGTATCTGTATGTATTTATTTATCTTATTTATATCCATATCTATATAAATAAATAATGTTGAATATTTATTTTGTATCTATATAATTTTCCAGATTCAGAAGAAACTACAAATATTAATAGTAGCAATTCCATCTATTGCTCACTAGGTTTTTTTTAGGTTCCTTGGAAAATAATAGTCTTACACTTGAGTCAATCTTTTTCTGTTTTAACAAAAGTCCTTTTTCTATTTCAGTAAATCCCCCATGAGGTGTATTCATATGTCTTTTCTTAACTACTCTACACAAGCGTTTGAATAGTAGTAGTCATTGTACATTTTGATGCAAATGACAAAAAGTTAAAAGAACTGTTTTATAAATACCTCTGTGGTACATTAGAGGCAACAGTGGGTGGTAATAATGACTTCTTTGTACATCATTAGACATCACTTTCTCTCATTTGGTGGTGACACTGTTATGGATTTTGGTACTCTAGAAAGCAGGCACCTCCTGATGATTCACCTTTAATTGCTGAAGTTTCTCTATCCTTTCTTACTAACATGTCAAACTTTTTATTCCGTTGTGAAAGATAAATCCAGTAACAATAATATTTCGAATTATTATATAATGAACCTCTTTTAGAAGGGCAGCCTTTGGAAACTACCTATTGGTTTAGTTACTCAAATGTGAGGAAATACAAAGTAGGAGACATTCATTTTTTCTATTAAACCATTCAGAGTATGTAACCACAGCAAGTGCAATAACAAAGATGATATATTAGTTTTACAAAAAAACCCATAGTTTTTGAATTCTATATAAGAGGAATACTTAAGGATTTCCCAAATTCTACCACAGGTAGGAATAAAATACCCTGGGGAATAATCCAATGCAGAAATTGTCTAGTAAGGCTTATTATATAATCTCAATTAATTCTAAAAGCAGGCAAAATCAATATGTTCAACTGAATCAGAGAAAATAATTCCTTTTTACTATTTTTTTGTTGTTGTTGAAGGAAAGACTATTTGTTACAGACCAGTCTCATGCTACAGGGGAAGTGAATTTTATTCTAGGAATCCAAAGTGGCTGTCCTGAACTCTCACTCTTCTGATAGTGGGATAACATTGCACCTGTGCTCCCATGTCCAGAGATCCTGCCAAGGATCTTGTGTGGGGAGCAGAGCTTCACCCATGTGGTGAAGCAGATGCATCCTCACCCTCCATAAGATCATCTTCTTCCCATTGGTTCTGTGCATATACTCTGATTTCCATATTAAGTTATCATATAGTTTACATCAAGTGAGGGGGAGAGGGTGGGGGTGTGGGGAACAACAAAAATATTTAAACTCTTACTTTCATTAAATACTCTTGCTACAGGTGATTTTTCTCTAACTAAATGGTGCCAAACCACTTGTCTGAGGAGGGAAGCCTTTGAAAGACATATTATTTTAACTTGGAAATACATGTTTTACAAAGATGCCACATGTGCAGTCATGTTCAGTCCCTATTTTAATTGGATACCAAATAACACCTTACTCCTGACTACTACTGTTATTTGTGTTTCTTGTATAAAGTTTTTCTCATCTTAAGTGAGAATATCAGATTTTGTACTTTAAGTCTCAGCTTTTACCGATGTCTGCTAAATGCAAGGACAGTTTGCTTCCCAGTTTTTTCCTCTCTATTTTACAGGGAATGCTCAGCCTGCCCCTGATTTGCTTAATTGCTTAATGGATACATCTTCACCAAAGTTTTATGGAGGATCTGTAGCTCTTTTTTATGCACATGATCAAAGTCAGATAAACAACATCTTTTTCTGTAGTTTAAAAGATGCAACTTTTTAAACCACAAATCTATATACCTATATTCAAGATAGGCCCCTGAACTTTCAGGCCAGTTTCTTCATCCTCAGTTTCTTTTTTCACTCACTCCAAAGTCTCCCAACACCTTGGAGGAATTATATTCCTGTCTAAATGGCACAATGAACTTATGTGTAGACATAGGTAGTCAAATTTTGAACAAGCAGATTTCAGAAATGCAACCAGAGCAACTCTACCTGATCCCAACAGAGCATGGCTAACGCAGGGCATTAGCACTATCAAAGTCAATCAGATGTATCATACAGAGTATCTTTAATCTCTTATTGGATTAAGCCCTTGAACAAAAAATGAATTCATAGGGACAACAGGTACATTTTCAAGTAAAAAAAAAGACATGAGGGGAAGGGAATGTTATTTAGTGACTGAAAAATATATTCAAGTTTCAACAAGTGAAGAATGAATTTTCCTGATTTTTTTTTTTTTAAGAATGAATTTCCATAACAGGATAAATGTTAATATTCTATTAACAGATTATATTATATACAGATTAATAAATCTGTATCAATCTGCAAGGAAGTTAGGATAAGAAAAGCTGTGCTATCATTTAGTGCTTGTGCAAGAAGCAGTTTTCTAGAAGCCCAGCTGTTGTACAGAAACTCTTAACATGCAGATGAGCTTTTAGTAGACAAATGTTATGGAACATTTCCCTGGCTGCTCCAGCCCAGCTAGTACAATGAATTAAAGGAAAAAAAAAAAAAATACAACCCCCAAAAAATATAGACCCCAAAAGAGGGACCTACGCTTTCTTTCACATGCAATTTTCTGAGGAATTAAGTTTTGGTTGTTTATCTGCCAAGAATGTCTCAGACTTCCTGGAGTTGAGCATCTCATAGTTCATTATGTTGGAATCCAGGGATTAGTCATTGCTCTGTCTCACATAACATCCAGTGCTGAAGTACTTACATAGCCCTTGAGGACTTGAATCTACCTGATGTCTCCATTTGAAGCATTTAAAGTGAGTGCAAGACGATGTTATTCATTCTTCCAATCTCTGAGTCATTAATTCATACATTTTAAGTGGAATCTATTTATCAGAAATAAGTTTTCCTCCCCTTTAAATCTGATTCATTCCACAATAATCCTGGAATTAGGGTGTATACTTTATAGGACCTGTAAACTGAATCCCACCAAAACCAACATAAGCATATCATGTTCCTATCTGTGTGAGAAATTAACACCTTGAACTTGTAGCTTAAAGTAATATGATAGTGCCCTCAGGAAAGCCATGTTAAATTGCTAAAGTGTGAATTAATAGAGTTTGTGTTCTAAAACTTTTTGTGTGCTAAGCTTCAGTCAATACAGTTCATCGATGATAGTAGAATGCTATTTAATTAAGAAAGCTTACAGAGCATTTTGGTACAACTTAAACAATGTTGGTCTTTGTTCCAGTGTCCAGTTCACCCAACAAAATATGACAGACATTAATGAGTAAGAAATCAAACACTACTGTCATGATATGAAAATATCTTATGCTCTTAAAAAAGACAGCAAATATGTCACTCTATATTGGGAAATACCATCTAGCTGTGAACAAAAGTTATAACGCAAAAGACAGAAATCAATAGATTCAATTCCCCTATGCCCTACAGCATACCTCCATGATTTTCTAGAGTTATCTTTCTTCCCAGCCTTTCTTTATGGCTGTTTTTGATCATATCTTTCTCTTTCCACCTACCCTATAATGTAACCAGTATTTGCTTAACAGTTTATCAGAGATGCCCAGTTTCAATCTCAAGGCTTTCTTCCACAGAAAAAGATCGTAACAGAACTCATCTAATGTCTACACTGACAAACTACAAATAACCTTTATGGGTATTAGGTCAGGTCCCAGATCAGCAGAGCTATCTAGAAAGAACTGCTAAATTGCAGCCACTAGTCTGGAATGGACTGCCTTCAAAGTAACTTTTTTTTTACTTTGAAGCTATACACAAACTGCTGCCTCTCCATCTATAGCCTCTAACACTGTTTTTGACAGTTCAGATATCCTTGAACGTTTAATGTCTTTTAGAAAAGATATACTGGAAGCACAAAGAAACACCAATTTTGTCTCCTTAGTTAGAAATAAAAACAAATACCAAATACAGTATTTTAACAAATACCGACAACAGCATTTTGAAACACTTTTTAGTATGAACCAGGAAACACTAGCCACAGACAAGTTACTAATTGACAGAAACAAAGTTAAAAATAGATTTGTAGCTCAACTCCACTGTAAAAATTATTTTATAATTAATTTCACTGAATCAAGAAGGAAAAAATATAAACACAAAATCAAAAATAATAATGCATTTGTTGATATATTTACAAGAAGACCATAAGATGAGAAATTAAAAGTATAGCTGACACTTTGACAAAGAATTATTTCAGAACTTTGTCACTTCACCTAAAACACTAGATACTAGCATATTTTTAAAAATTCCTTTTTAAGAACAATCTTTCCAACCCCTCTATCAACCAGAACACAGACTAGGTTCATGAGATAAATTCATATAATCAAATCAACCACTAGTATTGGAATGTTTTTCCATGTGAATATGTTTTTGCAAGTGTAATTTGCTTTTGACTAAAAGTTAATTTGTCCTGAGTTTCCCCTTGATTTCAGATTTTTCATTCTGCAGTGTAACAAATTATTTCAACTCTTCATAGATGATTGATCACTGGGACTAACAAGTATTGGCAAAAACTAGGGAGCAGATCAGATTTAATAACTTTTAATCATTAACAGGGATATTAAATAAAACTAGAGTCACTACAGTGGAGCAATTGGTCACCTTACTACCCCTAAGGAGACTGAAGTAGAAAAAAAATGAAAAATTAAGTTGGAAGAATCCTCCGATATCTAGATAAGCTGTGGAATTCAATGTTGCAACATGTTGTGTGTGGTCAAAGTATAAATAGGTTCCAGGGATGACAGAGAAATTCATGGAAATCTATTGTGTGACAGTGAATGCATAGATACTACTTCTGACTCAGAAACCCCCTGATCTGCAAATGATTGGAGCTTGAATTAGACCCACAGAAGAAATGCTTGCCCTTTTCTAATATTGTTTTCCATTCATAGAATCATAGAATCATTTCAGTAGGAAAAGACATTTAAGATCATCAAGTCCAACCATTATCTAGCTTTCGTCACTCTAGGAGTCAATATATGAGCATGATGAACCTTTGGTCTGATCCAACATGACAAATCTTCTGCTACCAAATAATTCTTGGACAGAGTTGTGTAATCTATTTGATTATGTTTATATCCAATAATACTTAAATAATTTCCTACCATTAAGCTCTGTTGAGAGTGCTGATAGATTAGCTGAAGAACACCATTATAGCTGAAGAACACCATTAAACAGGCCACCAATGGAGAAAACAAGGATGGGTACTTGGACATAGAGCCATCCGTGCAGCAAAAAGTTCAAGGTAAGGAACAGGATAAGAATAACAAAAAAAAAAAAAAAACAAGAGACTACAAGTAGGCAGAATATCCTGATGAATACACAAAAAGCATGACTGGCAGAGCCAAAGAGGAGAAGCAATACTGGGAGCAGCCAAGATCTCCCTTTTGGGAACAACTAATCTCTCCCTTTTGAGAGGGGAGGCAAGGAGCATAGAAATGTCATACATGAAGATGAAGAATGGAGGAAAAGAAGACAAGCTCACTTGTCTCCTTCTCAAGCCTGATCACTTTGACCTGAGCAACGAAGAACCACCAAGGGCTATAGCCATTGCACTAACTATACAGTATCAGCTCCATGGTATTGTATACTAATAGCTAATTTTGGATATAAATGATTAACAGTTTTGTGTATGTAGTGATTATGATTAATATTGTGCAAAAAATAACCATTGGCACAGAATGCGCTGTTAATGCATGAACTTAGTTTTAAATTTTGAAAGTTTGAAGTTTAAAACCAGCCTCACTTATCAGTGTTCAAGACACTCCCATCACAGTAATCTCTGATTACCTGATACATACAGAGATATATATTTGCAAATTTTCAGTTTCAACACTATCTATACGTGCTTCAAATCAGTGAAATAAAGCACAATTTAAAGAAAAAGAAGGCATGAACATAAATTACCGTGTCTGCATTAGGCTGAAAACTAAAGCAAAATTTTAAAACACTTGTCCTGGTTTCAGCTTAATTCAGAGTTCATTTTCTTCCTAGTAGCTGGCATAGTGCTGTGTTTTGGGCTTAGTATGAGAACAATGATGATAACACACTGATGCTTTAGTTGTTGCTCAGTAGTGTTTACACTAGTCAAGGACTTTTCAGCTTCCCATGTTCTGCCAGGTGCACAAGAAGCTGGGAGTGAGCACAGCTAGGACAGCTGACCCAGGCTGGCCACAGGGCTATTCCATACCATATGGCGTCACGCTCAGTATAGAAACTGGGGGATTTGGCTGCGGGGGGGCAGCGATCGCTGCTCGGGAACTGGCTGGGCATCAGTCAGCGGGTGGTGAGCAATTGCATTGTGCATCACTTGTTTTGTATATATTATTATTATTGTTGTTATTATTATTGTTATTGTTATTGTTATTGTTATTTTCTCTTTCTCTACTATCCCATTAAACTGCCTTTATCTCAACCCACGGGTTTTAGGTTGGGTTTTTTTCGGTTCTCTCCCCCATCCCACCGGGGCAGGGGGAGGGTGAGCAAGCGGCTGTGTAGTACTTAGTTGCCGATCGGGGTTAAACCACAACACACAACTGTTTCAGAAACAGTTTTACTACAGGGTTAGTTTGAAAAAAAATCATTACTGTTTTTAAAATGGGGGTTGACTCAACTGTGACGAAATGGCGTACACTATATGCTTGTCAGTGATGGAAGAGGACTGGTCATGAATGCAGGTAAAATTTCTTTCAGACCTGTGTCTGATGGGAAGATCTACATCAAACATGTTCTCAGATAATATATTTCTCATATGAATATTAACTTCCTCTCTCCCTCTCTCCCCACACCACCTCTCCTTCTTTCTTTACCTCTATTTCTCTCTTTCTTTCTTTTGATTAGAAGTTACTATTTGAGTGGGAAAGCATTTTGATGAGCAAGAGAAATCCATGTTTTCTGATTAGATTAACAAGAAGACATCTGAGAAACTGTTGATGATTTTGCTTCCTCAATCAGCAGGAAGATAAAACACTAGCATTTTCATTGCAAAAGCTAGATTAAAAAATATTTGACATTAAAAATGTAGTCCACTTTCCTGTTATCATATCTGTATGCCACTGTAACTGTCATTTCAATGTACAATACTTAATTTTATTCATAGTGTGAACACCTGACATTTCTTTTGCTAATTTTAGTCCTTAGCAAGAACGAAGTGTGTTAATGCTGGATGAAGAAGAACTATACATAGCTACACTATTGATAAATAACTTACAGTTTCAGGAATGGCTTTATTCACATTTCTTCATAAATTATTTTTTAATACTCCTAGGATTACTTATTGCATTTGGAAATGACATATCTTACAGATAGATTAACATTCTGAGTTAGTAACAATGCAACTAGATTGAGGACTCTCAATCTCTTTAAATTATCAGGCAAGAAAGCATTGCATTTTTTTTTCTACTGAACTTGCCTTTTCTATTCCTTCTTCTAACACTTTAGTTCACTTCAGCTGTAATTTAACCAAAAGTTTCATAGGAAACTAGTCTAACTGTGACTATTGTAAATTTAAGTTCCTCCAAAACTTAAGTTCCTTCCTTCAATTGCATATAATTTTCTTCCCTAGGTCTTCAGGAATATCTACCACACTTCACTTGTAGCCCAGTAAATATGATTTCTGCCCTCAGCAGGAGGAGGCCCAGCTGTGCACTGACCTGGCAGTGCAGGGGCTCAGCCTTGCTGTGGCCTGAGCTCTGTCATTCTTTTAAACCCTGCACCGGGACCAGCAACTGCTGCCTCCCCTGTTCCAGCTACAGCTCTGGGAGTGGCCCTGTTGGGAAGAGGTGACACACATCCCTCCCAGTCACTGCCTGACAAACCATATCCCTTTGTGTGCCTGGAGCTGAAAGACTGAGGACAACAGAGGAGTAAGGATAACCCAGAGAGAAGGGGTCCTCCTGGGAGGGGGTGTTTTGTGCAACAGTTCCTCCCATTTTGTTACTGAGGCTTTCCTGTGCTAGACATGATGTTTCTTCCTCTGTAATGTGTGTCATATAGAATCATAGAACCGTAGAATTGTTTAGGTTGGAAAAGATCTTTCAGATCATGAAGTCCAACTGTTAACCTAGCACTGCCAAGTCCACCACAAAACCATGTCCCTAAGCACCACATCTACACATCTTTTAAATACATCCAGGTATGGAGACTCAACCACTTCCCTGGGCAGCTTGTTCCAATGCTTCACAACCCTTTCCATGAAGAAATTTTTCCTAATATCTAATTTAAACCTCCCCTGGCCCAGCTTGAGGCCATTTCCTCTTGTCCTATTGCTTCTTACTTGGGAGAAGAGACCAACACCCACTTTGCCACAACCTCCTTTCAGGTAGTTGTAAAGAGTGATAAGGTCTCCCCTGAGCCTCCTTTTCTCCAGGCTAAACAACTCCAGTTCCATCAGCCGCTCCTCATAAGACTAGTTCACTTTCCAAATTAGTCACTACTTGACATGACTAGTTCAGTGATTTTTCTTGCTGAAATAATGGAAATAGAAAAGAATAGTTTCAATATATTCTATACTGAAGTACAAAATCTCTGCTTTGACAGGAATAATTGTGCCACTTTTTGTTTGGTTCATAGAAAGAACTTCAAAGAATGATGAACAGCCAAATAAGTGACCTCATAACAATCTGTTTAATTAGAATAAATTAGGAGAAAATATTGTTTTAACAGAAGAGAATTGCTAGAGTTGTCTCTAACAAGACACTTAATTATATACATCAAGGGGAATTTCTTAAGGGACCTATCTTTTTTTCATCTATGTAACTCATTTAACATAGTTCCTCCTTTGTAAATGTGATTGGGGACATATATCAAACTGGATAAATTAGATCTAATTTCATCACCCATATAAACTTCATAAAAGTTCCAACCAATCAAGAAAGATGAAATCCCAAAACTGATTTTGACTTTAATGAAAATTACATTTTATATTTGTGATGAGTGACTAAATTCAAGTATAATATCTTACTGATATACTGAAATGAAAACTTGTCATTGTCATATAGTGTTCCCTAAATTAGGCAGATATTTAGAATTATAAATAGAAATTATAGATTTGGGGAAAAAATGAAGTAGGTTCT
>VZTL01069542.1:16673-31751 GCA_013400535.1 Scopus umbretta | reverse complement strand
AAATTGAGAGTGACCCAGTATAGTAAGGAAGTCTTCTATTTTTTCAGTCTTAAAAAAATATATTTGATTTAGTCACAAAAAAAACAGCTCAGCTGAAAACCTGACATTTATGCTAGCAGTAGTAGCTGCCCAAGGGAACTCTAAGTAAGTTTCATTTCCATTCTGATTCCTTTTGACTTTAGTCTTATTTTGAAGCAGAAATATAAAACCTATTTGGGCAGGAGTACCTTGACTTTCAGGGTTAAGGCATTTGCCAATCCTTTGAAAACCCACCAGAATCTGTTCAAGCTGCAAACTTTCTCAAAAAATATGTTTGTATAGTGTTACTGGAGATGTCTTGGATTTTATCAGGAAGCTCCTGAAAGATTGCTTAGACTGTGGTCACATACTTTAACTTGAGCCTCAGCAGGTCTTCCCTGTCATTGGAAACTCTGTAGCCTGTGCTAGGTCCAGCTACCCAGTTTTGGAGCAGGGAAAGTGTCAGTCCATCAGCAACTTCCCTGCTGGGAATGGGCCCTGTGGAAAGGGGGCTTCCTGATTAAAGTGCAAAAAACACAATGGCTGGAGCTGGGACGTCTGAGTGGGAGCAGAGTTTTAAACACCCATAAAAAAATATACACACTGACTATTTTACTACCTTAAAAGAATGTTCTTTAGGTTGCAAAGTCAAAAATAGCAGCTCTGAGACATAAGGCTTCTTACGTAACTCAGATCCATCCGCTTTATTCATATATGTTATGATACAGCCTTTAATTACACAGTTTAATGCAATTGTCTCCAGAGCCTCCATAACTTGTTCTGTACACAGAGAGGTCTATTCTTAGCAATAAGCAATGACCGAGTAATGAAGAAAGCTGTTGTGCCAATGAGTAGCATTCCTGCCCCTGCAATACAAGAGTCCTTGCTAAAAAGGAGTGGGGCGTACTGCATACCAAGGAGAGGTGAATGCTGCCTTGAAGAAATATGTTCTATCCCCTTCTCTCCTAAAAATCTCATGTGATTTTGGTCAGGTTTTTAAAGCCAGGCATCTTCTGGGTGGTCATTCCTTACGCTGTTCAGGATATTTGCATCTTTGAGGAGCGTGCCTTGCTGGATAACCCCGGATATGCAGTGCTGATCACTCAGAGATGTAAATCTGAAGTCAGTGCAATCTGTGCTTTGAAATTATACTGTGTGCTTACAGTGTGTAGTGTTATATGTGAAGTACTCGGAAAAACTTCAGATTGTGAACTCAGTGAATGAATTACCTGCAGTCTCTCTTGCCTCAGTTCTCTACAACTGGGATTACAGCATCTGTCATCTTTCTTGCATGGGCATTGTGCAATTTTTAATATTTGTACAGCAGCTCAGACATTGTAGTCATGAAAACCTTAGAAAAGCCCAGGGAAAAATTAATAATTTCTCTTCAGAGCTCGTCTGAATACGAACGATAAATAAGGCTCAGGGCTACACACTGAACAGCAAGGAGAAAGCAAAATATTGAAGAACTTATTATCCAGACTACATACTGAATGAGGCAGAAGGCTCAAGGAAAAAGTGGTATATGATCATGTAATTAAAGACTGTTTCACAATGGATACCCAGAAATGGATTAAATTAAAATTGCACAGTATTTTTTGTCCTGAGACTTCATAGCTTGTAACTGCTTTAGTTTACAAACTTAATATTCTCAGAGCAAAGATTTTGAGCGCAGTATGTGCATACATGTTAGACTGATACTGATGACTTAGGTTGATTAGAGAAGCAGCAAACTGGCCATACCAAGCTATGCTTTAAAAACCTGTGCACTAAATGGCTACCTAAGAACAACAAAAGAAGTGTGAAGATTGATTCAAACATGTGGATGAAAAAAATACATGACAGTCTATTTGCAAACGGCAAGCATTTTTAAGACAGGATAGGTCACAGCCATGGGGGTGGGAAGTGGGGTTAAAATATGAAAACTTTTTTAGCCATTAATTCATAATTGTATAAGGGAAAATTGTGTTGCCAGTTCTTATTATACCTCTACAAAAGCAGAAAAATGAGAGAGTGGAATAAGTAATTACTGTTACCATATAGGTGTGGGAAACAAGCAAGCAAAGCTTCTTGCCAGTCATTTTTGTGCTGGCAAAATGTTTCTGTGCATCTGAATAACAAAGTAAACTTCCGTAAAGATCACAAAGTAATATTACGTAGCAGTGGGCAAGGTTAAGCCCGTTTGTTTCTTGAGGTTTTGGGGTGTTCTAATATTAATACGCTTGAAAGATTTTTTTTTTCTAATCAGAGCACCTGATTCTGATCTTACCCTTATTTTACAATGGCTTAATGTGTTAGCTTCAAGAGAATCAATCCTGATTTACACAGATATGAAGGGAGTACCAGGGTAAATTATTTTACTCCATCAATTGACTGAGAGATCCTACTGAATGTGATAAGCCTACAAAAGCAAAATATTTTAGGAATATTGTCCATAACAATATATGGACAACAATATATATGATTTCTAAAGATGTTTTTCTCTTCCAATTCCATTAGTTAAGCAATTTCCTTAGTATCTCTTTCTGCAGTCTCTAATGATCAAAAGCTTGATTTAAGTCACTGAGAGCTCAAACTGGGCAAGGACCAAGTTACCATGACATAATCATGTTACTATTTTTCAAATTTCAGAAGAGGAAGTTAAGGAAATGCAAAGTTGAATAACATTAAAACCTGTACTCAATTCACCTAATATATATAGGCTATCCAAGGAGTAATGAGACCATATCAAAATACAACATCAAAATAACTAAATATTACTAAGTTCTCAGAGGCATGCTTCTGAGTTAGGTTTATCTCTATCACATTAGATACAGCATCACTAACGTCTTTTTGTTATTTTTTCATGCAAATGTGAATAAAATCGAGCAACAAGTCCCACCCTTAAACACAAGCAAGAAAAAGATGAAAGCCACCACTCATCGAAGGTAGCTTTGCTTCTGAATTCCTGTGGTGGCATGAACTCAGACTGCTATTTTTCTATTTCCAATAGATATGTTTCTGTTTTTTTAATAGGGGAGAAATTGGAAGGACATTTTATTCACTTGCATTACTATGCATGCTTCGGTGGTTTAAGATTTACAAAATCTACCAGCATGACTCAAGTATCACAATGGGTAATATGTGACTGAATAGCAGAGATTCGTTTAATCAGTCCCTTTTACAAACTTGAATGATGTAGGTATTTATAATGTGCAAGAAAGACCCGACTTATTTAAAGACTCCAATGATATTTAAAACAAGAGAAGGGGATCCAGCCAATGATAAGAGAATAGATAAAACCTCTGAATGTTAATTTTTCAAATATTAAAAATGTGGTTGTCAGTGGATTTGCAAGAATAGCAGGTCAAAAATTATGTTACATTAACTTTTTTTCTGTTATTGGAACTTCCTTTGTTACAAAAACCTGAATAAGAAACAGTGTGAAAATATTTTTCTCATAACTTTGAACCTGATATATGATTTGTTTAAATTTTGAGTCTCAAAATTTGTAATGTGGAAAACAAAAATAAAAACTGTGCTGTACTGCTCAAGTGCACAACTTACTATAATGCCAGACTCAGTTGTTTAACTGCTGTAGAGGAAGAAGCACAAGTTCAAGGCTGTGTAACTTTCATCCTAGCTGCTGCTCCAAATACTCTGGACCAAGAACAGTGATAAAAAAAACCCAGAAATGCCTGGAAACTACCACAACTGATACAGCATTCATGGAAAACTAACGGAATTTTGGGTCAACAAGGAAACATACTAAAATCCTATTTTCTTCCCGGTGAACTAGTGGGAAAATGCTGATGTGTTCCTCATAACACTTAAGTGAGGAATGTTTTATGTAAGAATATGAACTCTGTATTCAGAATTCTTCAGTAAATGTTTATCTCTGAAAAACTATATGTTCTAAAAAAACCCACATTCTTTGCAACATGATAATATTACAGAAATTATTCTTCTGCATTAAGTATCACAGCAAACAAACTTCACAGAGAATCAGCTCCTGGGAAGTTCAGCAAAATTCATCTTAGAAGGATGTAGCAGGAGGGCATTAATCAGTTCTATTTACAAATCCTTCTTTTCTTCTAAAGAGAATTACAATATTGAGATACAGATCTTCACCCCATATCTACTCACTAATTCTGTGATTTTCTACACACTTCTTAAAAAGAAAGTACATATAATTTATAAAGTATACATGCAATCTTTCTCAAGGAGTCTTTTCTTAATGGAAATACCTCCTTTGACAGAAGTGTCATTTTTTTAATCTTTTGTTAAAGCTAAAAAGCATAGAAGGGAAAGAAGATCAACATGAAGGTCATTCTGTATCAGAAATTAAGATGTAATTCTGAAACTTTGGAACTGTGACATACATCTCCAGTTGCGTAGTGTAATGTCAGTGACCTCTGTAATGGCTGTACGTGTTCTCTTAATTACAAAGAGACACTGCTGTGGGAAGAATCAGTCTAGTTTCTCTGCCTTTAAGCAACACAAAGCCCTTTCTCTAGACAAAATCACCAAAAAGTCAAACCTTTTCATTTCAAGACCTTGTGCATTGTGCCACAGACTGAAAGCAATCTGCAATTTGCACACCTACATAGGATTGCTGATACATAACACTTACATATGCAAAATATACTGTTTCACAGTTTGTACTGGCAGCAACTGCAGAAGTGATTCTATTGAATACACCTCCCGCTTTTTTGGTAAAACAGATTGTTCCACAAATTACAGATTCCCTTAAAGGTAAAATAAAAGTAGTCATATAACTTTACTCTTACAACATGGTTCATAAGTATGTATTAAATTAATAAATAATTATGATGATGGTAATAAATATATGGATTTATAAAGAGTCTTTTCTCTGTAGATATTCCCAGATGAATATTACAGTCAGAATCAGCAGGTTATTTAATTTGCCCTAGATCTTCTCTGTTTTCATATTCCCACTTGAAAGATAAGTTCAGAATCAGCAGGTTATTAGGTTTGCCCTAATTTTAAACTTTAGTCAACGGGACTTCAAATTGATTCCAATGGAAAATGACAACAGAACCCGTTTTTTCTAACTATCTATGACGCACCAAATTTGCTGCTTGTTAGGACCTAGCTAAATAATTCCGGGTTCATAAACAACTCCATAGAATTAAAGAAATGTAAAATCCAATCATACAATCCTGGTCTTACAGAAAGGTGCCAGCATACCTCTGTCTCTTATTTCTTTACAAGCTCAAACAAGGCATGACTGAGGCCACCTCCCACTTTCACCCCCAAATTTCTCATTGAAAACAAAAGAGAATGAAACTTTTCAAAAATTATATGATCATTGTCTTGGACCCAGAGTTCTCCACCATCCTCACACATTAAATCTTAGATCCTTTTATAGTAATAAGGATGACTTTTGTACAGGTGTTGTAATGTTCCAAAGGATGGGAACTGTTACAACCATGAGAAGAGCTGAATTGTCAAGGGAAAAGTGGCTGGCAGTTGACAAGCTGCATCATTTCCAATACCTAGTCAGATTAATGGAAAACATGCAATGGCAGACCAGTTGTGCTCAAGAAAAAATACATTATTCCGAACACTCAGCTATGGATATTTAGGCAGTAGGAACAGTGGCAACTTCAAAGCCAGCTGGTAAGTATCAGTTCTGTAGACTAAAGAGGTTGCACTACAGTAAGGGGAGCTTCAAGTCTTGACTTCCCCTACTAGATCCCTAACAGAAATTCTGATCTTTCAAGTTCCTGACAGCCAGGAAGAAAATCCTACCAAAAATCCTGTATGGAGTGTCACTACTTTAACCTTACAGATGGAGAAACCAAACTGAAGAAGTGGTGTGAACTGGCTAGGGTCAACGAGAAAGCGATGTCATATCAAAATCATGTGCTTTTTCCTACTTCATTCATTAGTTACTACAGGTATTTTGAGCACTGAAGTGCTCATTCGTTCTACTGAGTACACCAAGATCCAAAAGAACGACTAGACATTAGCATGAATCCACCACATGCAACAACTTAGTCAGACACCATCACCAGAGTACAGAAGGAGAAAGTGTCATTTCAGAAAGTACACATCTTTGTGGAAAAAAAAACTAAATTATTTTGCAAAAGATTAAAATATGATCCCTGGTCAGTGTAGAACTAAAGGCAGGCATCAAAGATATTATGTACCCTCACTTTGCTAGTGAATTCTATATATAACAGCACAGTTAACGTTATGTTTGTCACGTTCTGCCAAATCATTCCCTGAAAGAGGTATAGTTTGGTCTTTACAATTTACTCCTCAGGTACAGCGTAGTACACAAAACCTCAGAATGCCCTTCACTATTCTGTAAAATCATGTGTTTATGAAGGTATACAATTTTCAACTACATCGCAATAAACTAGACAAAGTATTTTTCCAGAAGCTGGTATGGTTTCATGTTTTCTGAAAGTAACACTAAGCTTTCTGGAAGACAAAACATTGTATTAATTTCAACAAGAGAGATGGATGAACCTTTTTGTTTTAAATCACCATCCAATTTTTGGTATGTTGATTAAAAAAAAGCATAAATCCTCAAAGCTGCATGTGTTAACGTTAGCCTCCACATAAAGCTATTTCTATCAGGAACTGGTTTTACTCACCAGTCTGTTTCATCAGCTCAGTAATGATGATGGGAAAAAATTATATGTTCTGTAATCCACATGTTTTCCCACAACTCCTTGGCTAGCATCTACTGTTAAAAGACTCCTAGGGAGCCAACCTGCAGCTGAGAAAAAAGATCAAGTGCATTTGGTCCAAAATGCCTGTAAGCCTTGAAATGTAATTATGTTAAAATATAGAGAATTTTATCATATAATTTTGAAATTCAGAATGAATATGACCAATTTGACACAAGGTCCTATGCTGTTAGATGTAAATTCTTCTGGCATATTAGCATTCTATAATTTGCAATATAGACTTAAAATTAGCATGGACCCTGCATCTCAGGCACAAAGGAAAGCAACAACCTCACTACATAAAATATTATTGATCTGGGGTACTAAAATGTATGCTGTATGCGTAAGTGGTCTTTTGGAAGTATTTCAATAGCAGCATTTTGAAAGGATTAGCAATATTCAACAAGTAGCCTTCTTAGAAGATAATACAAAACAGACTGCTGATTCCTAATTACCAGTGACACAGTATTTAAATTTCTGTGATTTTACACAAGGCAGATATTGAAATCAATATCCTATAATGCTGAATCCTGGCAAACAAAATAATATATCAAATTGCATTAGGAAAATGATGCAAAATTCTGCTTTAAACTGACATACAGAGTCTGTTTTCATATGACTAAATGCGAAGGGCACAGACTGAATACAGTTTTGAAAGACTTTGGGATTACTTGACTATCTGCCCTCAGGATTCTACCCTGACAAAGTGACTGTTTAAAAATATTAAATAAAATTAAAATATTTATTGTTAAATTAATCAAATCATCTGAAAATACAACAGAACCTTAGTGTAATCTCTAGTGGATTTCTAGCCCTCCTGCTAAATCAACATCACCCCAGTGGCCACAGGCACTGACAAGAAATTCAGCATGCAGAAGGAATACAGATCATGTAATAGATATGTGTATTGTAGATAAAGATTCTGAAGTGTAAATCAAAAGGAAAGTTTTGTTCACGGTATTTACCAGCTGAAAGTATATTTAGCTAACTATTCAAGAAGGAGAAAGACCATTGTGGCTGCTCTGATAAGATTTACTATAGGCAATGAGTTCAACAGCATCGTTTTACACTCAAATACGTATCTTGCAAAAGATAATTAATGCCAAAATATGTTTATATGTTTTATTCAAGGCATAAGAGAACTGAATGAATTAAAATATGAAAATTTTCAAAAAGATATAAATATTGGATGACTTTTAAAAAAGTTAACATGAAGAAGCAAAAATATACCACAGACTGATGTAATATATTCAGAACCCAAACAAACAAATCTAAATGTTGGCTACCCCAAGACATCTGGAATTTGCTTCCTCAAAAAATCACTTTCACAGTTCAAACCATAGCTGGCATCAACTTCTGAGTATCACACAAGGAAGAAGCTCTCCTACGGTGAACAGCTGCATGAACAGTCCTCATTTTTCCCACAAAACAGAAACTCAGTGGAACAGTTAAAATAAAATATGTTCTAAACAAGAATACTTTGAATTCACAGAGTAGTTGTCTCTATAGCATGCTAATATCAAGGCAAGTAGGCCAGCTATATTTTAAAAAGATAAATTATCCTGTATGGATTTTTTTCAAGTAGTTACAGATACAGAAAAGCAGAAGGGCATGGAGTGACAAGAAGCTGGGGTCAGTTGAGAAACTTCACCCAAGTCAAAGTGTGTTATGTGTTTTTTATTTCTTCCTTCAGAGGTATCTGTTTTTTCAGACACGATACTGGACAAGGTTATTTTTGTATAAATGAGGATGAGAGGAAAATGGCACTTTTTTTTTAATCTAAAGTCAGAGGATCACTATTTCATAAATATAATATTTAAAATAATTTTTTGTTCTGAAGTTTTAACATAAGGAGCAAAATGAGAAGAGGAATATGGAGGTTCACTGATATGAATCATGTATTCTCCCTACCTTCTAGGACCCTGACTTAATTCACCAAAAATTTTATTTTAAAGATCAGTCGTCTTAATGAACAGCTCTTCCTATCATAGAATCAAGCCATACCAATTTGATTCACTTCAAGGAATAATATAATTTTCACTGAATAGCAGACTCTGAAAAAAAAAAAAAAAACTTATCAGAAAATTGATATGGCAATCAGGGTTTATTTTAATGCTAGTCTTATTCCTAACAAAATTTATCATAATTTTGTGTATTTTTCCTTCTACTGAGTCACTATTATTATGTGAAATAATATTCCCTTGCCTGTTTCAGTACTAAATAGAGATTTTATTTTCTCTTTTACAATGCTCTTTTACTGTCTTTACTCATAAGCACGCAGATGCTTATGAGATCAACAACAGAACTGCTACAGATAATATTGTTCTGTGCTGTAGACTGCACACCCTTGATACTTAAGCAACTTAAGCAAAGATCCAGTCTTTTTTCTGTAATTCCCACTGTAAAACCTCCTAGTGAAGAAAGTTTAGATCCTATTTGAACAAAGAGCATGACTGAATGCAATAAATCTGGTTCTTTCCTAGTTTACACTGTTTTTACACTGGTGTAGTTTGAATAACATAAATGAAGCTACTCCTGATTTAGACAGGTACAAGGACAGTTAAGCCTACTGGGAATAACTTATATTACTATGGGTTCTCCAAAACAAATAAACTTGGTTAACCTTCATTCTTACAAGAAAATTTTATGTCATGAAAAAGGAATGAGATTTTCAAAGATGAAAATCTGAAAAAAAAACCCACCAGTTTTTTTTCCTGAAAATAACTTAAGTGCTATTAAAAATTGCATCCTAAGTCCTGAAACTTTGACTCTAAATCCATTATTTCTAGTCTCTCAAATGTGCAAGTCAAGATAGAATATTTTCAGAAAGGTGTTCTTTGTTGTTGTTGTTATTGATTTTTAAAGTCCTCATTGTGCTGTGGGACTTTCTGCCTTACCGGACTGCAGACATGCAGAAGCACACTAAATCCAAGCCAAAAAAAAAAAAAAAAAAAGAAAAAAGAATTTAATGACCATGTTTCACCTTTAAAGCAAAGGTATCAACTAGGACATCTGGTCACAATTTCAGATAAAAGTGGAAAGTTGGGGACTTTTTCCATCTAAACCATGTTTAGTCAAAAAGTAGGACAAGATAAAGAGGGAAGACTCAAGACCCCTCCGGATCACTGCCGTCTGAGATGATCCTGCATCCTTCAGCAATGGCAACCTCATACTAAGCTTTGTAGGAAATTTACACATTCTAGGAACAAAAGATCAAAACTCAACAGCATAATTACTATGTTGGCTATAAAGAACTAAACAACAATAACCAGGGTTTCTCACTTGGCAGACATAATGGTTTTACTTGTCCTTCTGCCTTTTCTATTTCTTAGAATATTAAATCATTTATAAAATAGTTCAATATCTTCGGTAGCACATATGAGTAGCTACTGATCCCTTCATCAAAACCTGACTGGTGCAAATTTCAGTTACTATCTTTTCTCAATCAACAGATATAAACTGTAAGACTAGTTCCATTTATATTGCTATCAGTGGAAATGTTGCCTCCTGTTAAATCAGAACCTGAATACTTTATGATCCTTTGTTGAGAGAGTGTGCTAAAATTATACGTTTTACTATTATTTTGTAAGGCTCAAGGGACACGTTAGGGGAATCTTGATCCCACTGAGGTCAACTGTAAAATGACCAACATTTGAATGAAGCCAGCATTTTACCCTACATTTGGGGGATTCTAAATATTATTTTGAGTGTCATCTTACTTTATACAATTTCTAATATAAATAAACATATGTATGTATTTCAATAATGTTCATTCTAAAGATAAAAATGTTCCTTAAAAATAGCTATTGTTCTTCTTATTATGTAAAAATAAGATTTTCTCTGACTGATATTACATGCAATTATATTAGCTTTTTCATACAAATATTACATGTTCAAAATAGCTTCAAGAAAATAAACTATGTTTTAATGTGAAGAGTATATAAATGTCTATGTCAATAAATGACTATTGTTGCTTTAACCAAGCTGCTACACCTCATAATTTTCTTTTTGGTTTATAATAGAACCTAACTCAAAGATGTTAAGACAACTCAGTATTTTACATACACCTATATATTATGTAGTTATTAACACCATGTATTAAAAATTTACATCCAAACACTAAATCAATTGATATGATCTTACCTAATATAAAAGATATTATATTTCACAGTTTCTGGGATTGTGTGCTATTGAAAGTACAAACATCTTATTTTCTGAAACTATCATTTGCTCTTTACTTCTTAAAAATTATTTTAAGATGTTAATAGGGCTTGAAGTTTTTAACGAATGGCAGATGAGAGATAAACAGCTGATAAAGTAAACAGGATGCAGAATGACTGTAGCGTTTTGAGTATTGACACTAAGGACAGAAGGTGTTACATAATAAAGCACAGTCACAAATTATGTTTTCTTTCTTGGAATAAGTGAAATCAGGTAGAAATGATAAAGGCAAATTATTCAGCCATAAATGCTATGCAGCCACTCGGTGAAGATCTTCATTTGGCCATGATAATATCTTATTTAGATTTACCTTCTACTTTTTAAACTTAGGTCTTTGCTCTCCAATTTTGACATGAAGATTATATTTTTCTTTGATGCATTAGCTCTTATTTCACTCATACACCTTTATGTCCTGTTCTAGGTACACAACATATGTACTCTCTATGCTTAAGGAGTTGCAAGCAATTTAGTACATTTACTAGCAAAATAATGAAATAGAGTCCTCCAGGCATCTGCAAAGTAAACGTTCACACTCCTTCCATTTGCCAAAAACAATGGTCACTGAATATGAATCATATTTTACCCAGTGATTTATTTGTAGATGGGATTCAGGAAAACTGCTGTTTTTTCTAAGCTTGCTCTTCCTCGGTAAAACTATTCAATAATTCTGTGGTCTTGGAGCATGTACTTCTCCCTCACCCTTTTGTATTCTACCTGGCATGGCGAATTGCTAAATACATTGCAAAGCAGTACTGTTCGCATTTGTGTAAAGACATGATCCTCCGTTTAATTCCCATCTTCCCCGGCAACAATTTAAGGAATTCACAAATAAATCACTGATTTTATTTTGACAACATACCAGAGGCAAATATCAATACAAAGCAGACTCTGGGTCTCCCCTACCCTACAAAAATAAACCCAGGCTCTCTTTGCACTCAATCCGGTAAAATTTTCCCCAGCATCGCTTTCCCCGCTCCCGAAATGAATTGCCACCAGCTGCTTGTGACAGGCGTGCCCGTCCCCTCCCTTGACTCTGGCCGCGCATGATGCCGGCTGCCCTCTCCCTTCCAGGTGACAGCCGGCACCCAGGACCCACCTTTCCTCTGCCCAGAAAAAACCCAAATCGCACCCCGCCTCTTGAAAACACCCAAATAACCTCCTCCTCCTCCTCTCGCCCAGCCTTGCAGAGAACAGAAGAGTGATGGCACCATGGTCGGCCACAGAGACACGTGGAGGGCAGGGAGGGGGAAGGTGGGGAAGAGGGGAGCTGGGGACGCGGCGGGGAGGGAAGGGGAGGGAGGGAGATCCACTCGTACAGATGAAACTCCATGCAGGCCTGGCCTCCTATCCGTCCCCTCCACGGAGCGATGGGGAGGGGGGCAGTGAGGCGAGCTGAAATGGCACCTTACCTTCACTGCAGTCCTTCCCCCGAAAGCCCGTTTGGGAGCAGTCGCAGACGGCCTGGTCGTTGAGCACCGAGCAGACGCCCCCGTTGAGGCAGACGTCCTCCCTGGCGCACAGGCGGCTCTGCTCATCGTCCAGCCGCACCTCCTGGCTCTCCACCGGAGACGCCTGCGTGTAGTTGACCCGGACGTCCGTTATCCAGCCCTTGAAGGGCTCCCGGTCCTTGACGGAGGAGAGCGTTAGCTTTAGCGTCGCCGACCGCAGCTCTGGCGGGAGCCCCCCTAAGAAGAGGCCGCTGAAGACAGTCATGTCCCGCCGCTTGGACTTCACCTCCACCCACTTGGCCTCGGCCCGGTCAATGATCAGTGTCGTGTTCTTGAAGTGGCGGCGGATGACGACGGCGTGCCAGAGGTTGTCATTGACCGCCGTGTCGGAGAGCAGGGTGGCGGGCTCGGCACAGAAGATGGAGAAGCTGAGCTGCAGCCGCCCACCCTGGGTGAGGATGAGCTCCAGGAAGTCGCAGAAGCCCTCATCGTCGAAGTAGAGCACCAGCCCGCTGGAGCTGCGCGTCTTCATGTTGAAGCTCATCTCGCTCTCGCAGCAGGCGTTCCACTTGGGGAAGCGGGTCCACTGGCCCTCCGCCCCCGGGAACTCCAGCCCACTGCCCAGCTCAGCCCAGCAGCCCAGCAGCAGGGCNGACTCCCCGGGGCGGGGTGCTGCGGGTGCCCCGTGGGATGGGGTCGGGCACAGGGAAGGGCCGGGGACCACCGGAGGGGGCCCGCGGTGGGGGGAAGGCGCCGTTGGGTCTCTTCACTGGTCGGCCGGGCTTCCCAAAAGGTGTCCAGGGGCGGGTGAGTCAGCAGAAATTTTCCCCAAAGCCAACATTACCAAACCGGGAGAAAAACCAAGATCGGTGGCAAAACCCTCCTCCAAGTGGATCCACCAGCTCGGCAAGACTGTAGCAATATCCCAGCGCATGCACGCCTCTTTTTACATCCTCTCCGCCAGCCGTAGTTTCCCAGGAAGCCAATTACCGATCCCAGCGCTGCCTCCCTGGGACGGATCCTCTTGTCAGATCACGGACCGTCTGCCATGGTGCTAGAGCAGCGTCAGCAGACGACAGGACTCATCGCTCATGGTTTCCTGAGCTGCCTCAATCCCAATGGGGTTGAAACCCAGAAGGTGTCAAACAGCCGAGTGGCTACTTGACATGCAAAGCCTGACAGCTCCTCTTCTGTTTGCTTGCAAAAGGCCAAGGCTAAGATCCAGGGGTGGTGATTTTCCTCTATTGTTTTTGTTTCTAATCTGCAAGGAATTGAAACAGAATAATAAGAAATGATGACTGATAGCATGTTAAATCATAAAGTTGATCAATAGTGGACATTTGTGATTAATTTCTCATTTCAATTGCTGTTCGACATTAGGAAAATGAACTGCTGCTGTAATTTTGGAGTTACTGAGAAGTCATAATGACTTGCAGCGCTAAACCTAAATCTTAATGTATATGCTTATACTAGATTACATTTTTATGGTATAATCTATATGTAAACTACCTACCTTTCCAAAACTTTCAAATATTTTAGTAGCATATTTTATTATTACAAGGGCGATGTTAAAAAGAAAAGGAGGTGTTTATTCTGCAGTTTGTCTTATTGTAATTTATTTATGGAAATACCAGCACCTGTGAAGCCACAGGGTCCTATTAATGCAGACGATGCTACCAAGCCCAGTTCTAGTTCTTTCCAATACAGCTCAAAAACATATAAAGTAGACTGAGCTGCCAGCGGGAACTGGCAGGCTTCACTGTACATGGCACACCTACTGGTTTATTTTCATGGGGTGAGGAAGAATTGCAATGGTTTCTTGGAAGGCTTTTTGAAAATTTCAAACCGCATTTTCCTCTGCCACCCCAGTTTCTTTTGCTGCTGATATTCTCTGTTGTGGCAGGGAAAATCCAATTCAAGCCAGCTCTGATGTTGACATAATTCACAATGCAGATCAGCTAATCCCAGGTGTTAGTCCTCTGAAACGGGTTGCAGTATTTTATGTGTGTTTACTCAGCTGGCCTTATTTGAGAGGACAACTCCTCATTTTGAAAAGAATATATATGCCACAGTTCACTCTCTTCCTCTGAAGAGGTCTCTGCATTCAAAGCATTTCAGCGGAGAGGCTCCCCTGTCTGTTTTTCTCCCCCAAGCTGCTACATCTTTTCTGGAAGGTGTGCATTAGCAGATCTCTCCTGATGGAGGAGAGGATCTCCGACACCTCCCTCACCCACTGCTTCCCCTTCACCTCCCTCCCATCTCTTAGCCAGCAGCGCTTAGGCAGTCACAGTATCACGTCCAGAGCTGCCGCCAAGCCCTTTGCTGGGCTGGGGGGGGGATGGAGGGGGTGCGTGGGGAGAGGGGGCAGAGATGAGCCCGCCTGGGTGAAACCTGCTTTAAAACAGGCACACACCTCAGCTGCCTGCACCTGACACGTTCAGAGCTGCTAAGTCACCTCCTACTCTCTCTTTATATTTAATTTCATTCCTCCAAATGCCAACACGTTTATTTTTATTATTTGTCACACGCGAGGTGGGCAAGAGCATCAAAAGGGAGGCAAGGAGAACCCCCAAACTTCGCGGACAGCGGACAGCCGTGCCCAACCAGCACCGGGCAGCAAGAGAGCCCCCCGGCTTTCCCAATCCCCCGCAGCAGCCACCCCTCGCAACGCCGCTGCCAGCCCCGGGGCTTTCCGACAGCTCCTCCGC
>VZTL01069542.1:0-14733 GCA_013400535.1 Scopus umbretta | reverse complement strand
GGGAGGGAGGGGGGGAAAAGCCCGGTCCGGCGGCTGAGCGGGGCCGGGGGTTGCTGGGCGGGCGCGCTGGTGCCCTCCGACGGCCGGGGAGTTCGCACGGCAGCCGCATCTGCGGAGGGTGAGATGCTGAAGCACCGCAAGGGACTGTGGCCGCCGCTACCCCCTCCCCAGCTAAAACTCTTCTTTCTTTGCATGTGTGTGTGTGTGCGCGCGTGTGTTTTTGCCTTCTTGTTGATGTTGTCGTTGGTTTTTTGTTTGTTTGTTTGTTTTTTCCTTAGGGCTGAAGCTTGCTGGATTCCGCACAGCCTGTGGGAAAACGGAGGTCCAGGCTTGGGACCGGAGCGCACCCAAGGATTACATCTACAACCACAGCAGAAGTGCCTGCGAAAGCCTGGCTGCTGTCTGGTGTAGCGTTGAACTGGTCTGACTGTATGTTGCCTCTCAATGGTCGCAAACTATTAGAGAAATGGAAGGCTTCTTAAGATCGTTGGTTTTAGCTGCATGGCAAGTATTTGATCCTGCCAAACGTGCTCAGTTGTGTCCATCGATTGGCCTTCTGACTTTGCACTTGGTGGCCTACAGAAAGGTGACGAATTGATTGTAAGTGATTTGCGTGTAGCCTTGGCAAAGGTCCCAGCAATTTTTGAAAATGGAGAGTGATGTTTGTCACAACAGCACTCTGCCACTGGGCACGCCAGAATTTTTTGAGCATGGTCTATGCAACCCTACTTTTTGTTGTCTGGGATGTGAATGTAGCAACTTAGTTTTGAACTGAAACTTCAGAAATAAGTGTAAAAAAAAAAATCCATTCTCCTACCACAGTCCTAGAGGAGTTAGCCTTACGTTTGGTTTTTTTTTGGTTTTTTTTTTTTAACAAAACAGGCTTCCTCACAGATGACAAGTTTGATGAGGTAACCAAGCAACATGTTAAGTAATGAGAATAAAAGCTTGCTAGATATGCAACGTACCTTCAGTACAAGTACTGAAGCATAATCAGACATCCCTTTTGTTCAGCCAGATGATATCCATATCCAGTTATTTTCAAATAGAGCAAGAATTTCTCTCGACAATTCTAGGAACTTGACCTGTGCAAGCAGAGCAAGGAGCAAATATCTCTTCTGCTAGCAAAAGCATATAAATTGTAGGCTGCAATATGATAAATGATACACATTTTTAAAGGAGCAAAATTGTAACCTGATAGAAGTTAGTATTGAGTGTGTGTGTGTGTGTATATATATATATATATATGTAATGTAAAAATTAGTGTTTTCTAACGGTGGCCTTATTTTTATTACGCTCATGGTGAATACATGGTAAAGCTTCTTACGCTCTTAGATGGGGAATGTCAAAGCCAAAGCCCAGTCCACCCTGGATGTGCTGGCACAGTGGAGGTGCTGGCACAGGTGGAGGATTCTTCCACCTTCAAACTGAGGGACAGCTCACTTATTCCAGCAGTAGCCAGAGGATGTTCATGTTTCTCTAAAATTGTAGTAAGAAGCCTGCCGCAGTGAGAGGAGGGCTGGGAAGAGCCTACATAGAAATAAAGCAATGAGATATTAAGTGAGCCAGGAAGATACCAGGGAGATACAGGGAGAATACAATTTCCTTAATTTAATGGTGGTTTTTGGTTGAGTTTTAGAAGAAGGTATTACTTTTGTCATTCTCAGCAATTGTTGCAGCATATGGTGTCATAGTTGATTCATTCTGAAGCAGCACAAAAAAAAAAAAGATGAAGGGAAAAAAAAAAAAAAGAAATGTGATTTCCAAACCATTTTTCTTTGTAGGTCTTTCAGCTTGACAAATATATGGAATATCTTGTAAGAAGCACATGGCCTTAGAGAGACCTGACTTTCTTCTGCATAAATTAATGTTCTGTATTATACCAAAATACTTCTAGATTTTGAAAAGTAAAGAGATAAAAGCAGCAATGATATTCTTGGAAACAAACCAATCATATTTTCTGTCAGAGGGAATGCAGTACATTATCCAACCTGCAAGTCTGAGACCTTTCGGAGGGATGTATATTGTCAGAACAAAGTGCCTTTGAGTCATTAAAAGGTACATATGTGAAATTGTCCTACAGTTGTAATTTTAAATAAGAGATTTGTTGGCAAGCTGAAGTGAATGCTGGTGCTTGTCTCTGAGGCACGCACATGCAATTGGCATGGCTGTCAGAGCTAATAAAAAAGGACGTAACTAGTCAAGGAGGTGCAGAAGAAGTAAGAATGATTCTGCTGAGATAAAACCCACAATTAAAATCAAACTAAAGGTACTTTCAAACTAAAGGTGCTTCCAGAGAACACTTGTTATCTGGGCAGACATGAGAAAGATATGAGAAGGGAGAAAGTTATTTCTGGGACATAGACGGCAGGAATTGTTTTAAAGATTTGAAAGAGAGAAAACCTGTTTCTTTGCTGAAGTGGTCCAGGGTAATGTCCAATAATGGGGTGGTTAGATTTTTGGGGTACGTGAAAGCTCTGTTCTGGTTATATTCACTCCACGTATGCCTGACATCTTTGCCTTCTTTGGAGCTATCATCAGTAATCCTTCTATACCAAACCAAATCTTCGAGAAGAGCTTCAGACCCACTAGAAAGCTGACCCTTTGCTTGTTTGAATACAAGTTTTTTTAGAGGACAGCCAACAACATTTTTCTGAACAATTCGGTAATACCTTTTGAACTTGGTCCAAAGAGAAGAACAGACAGGACATAGATGTATAGCAGAACTAATGGAGCGGTATACAATTGTCTGTATCAGCATACAGCTGGTGAGGTTTAAAGAAATACGGAGGAAGAAAGGTATAATTTCTGCCTGTTAATTGCCATATTACTGGGCAATCTCAGCTGTGGGTGAAGAAAGTAAGGGTAAATCTAAAGTAAGAAGAAATTAAAAGATACCTGTCTTGGAAGAAAGACAGCACATTACGTAGGTCCTTACTTGCTCAATTCAAACTAATTGAAGAAAATTTTGAAGTACTTGAAGATCTTGAAGTGAAAGAGAGAGCAAAATTTTATGGTTCAAAAACATGAATTGCAGCAAATAATCAAATACAGTACTGGAGTTATTTGACTGGGACACATGTTTGAATTCAGAAAACAGAACTGAGAGGCAACTAACTACATGTGGATTGGATTAGATATTTTCTCTACATAATGTATTATTGGAGCTAGCTTATAGCTAACTTTGGAGGACTGAGGTGTTAAAAACTTGCTTAAAACCAATTCTGAATGGATAAACAGTAAAGGAGCATACTTATAAGGATTTAGAATATTTATGGACCTTATACCCAGTACCAGCATTTCCAAGTCTTCTGCTATTTCAGAAAGTATCAGCTGTGTTTAGTGATACAATATTCTAGTCATGAAGAGAAGATTAGAGACTCATATAGTTATAGGTAGCTTTTGGGCTCCAAAAGTAGTTTTGTCCACCAAAGAAAGCAAACATGATCAGAAAATGTGTAGGTGCATCTGGGGATCAGACGATATTTGTGGACTCTTGGTAAGTTCAAAATCTCAGCTGATCACAAAACATTTCAAGGCTTACACATATTTTTCATTGGACATAACTGCTTCCTTGTATTTACTGTCATATTGAAAACTTAACAGGAAACACGTTCAAGAGAATTTAACATTAATAAGTAACATCTTGCTGAATATCCCCATTTGATCCCGAGATTAAAATCTTGGGATGATTCAGAGATTAATGTAGATGCCATTTTTTGGCTTGGTAGCTTCATTGCAGGAATTGCTTAACGCACTAAGAAAAACAGACCTGTTTAATAGTTCAAAGCGTAAATATAGATTGTATCTACATATATGAAACATGTGTGAGACATTGAATTAAAAGTTTTATTAGTTATCAGGAGTTGCAAATCCAACCTGCGGGGTTTTTTGGGTTTTTTTTTTTTTTTTCATTAAATGAGAGGAAAACTTGATGAGTGTGAAGATAATCATATTCCTACAACGTAATCATCATAGAAGAAAATAGTGTGAAGAATACAGGAGCTACCAAGACCTCAAAAATCCTTAAAGTGCAGTTGAAAAGACATCATTAGTGACAAAAACCCATGGTTTGACGGCTCTAAGTCTCAGAGCTGAAGATACAGTACACTTTCACACATACCAGTTCTAACTCCTGTTGTGCACAAGGCTTGACTGATGGGCACAGCAGTACGCATCACTAGGAGAAATCTGTAATGAAAGACCCCATATTAGCTTTTCTGAGCTGTACAGAAACTCATTTATCAGCTAGCCCTGTTGATGTATCTTCAATGGGTTTCAGAAGGGATTATGATATGGCACAAGTAACACTGAAGCTCCATGAAGAAAGTCACAGTGGTGCAAAAAGTCTGTCTCAATATATGTTTGGATTTGACAGCCTGTATCAGTCAATTGGGCAAAGCTTGGTAAAACAGAGAACTGTTAAATCTACAGGCTTCCGAAGTACATTTGGTTTGGTATTCACTCTGTTAATAAGAAAGTTGTTGTAGACTTTTCTTTATAGAAGAGTTTGGGAGGATTGATATGAACATCAGTGCTGTGATTTTTGAAAATCGTAAGAGTAACTTTCATATTAATCTTGCTAATTTCAAAAGAAGCCTCTGTGTTCATATCTCAAAAAAGTGATTATTTTCTGTGAGTCTTTATGTGATAACATGACATAACATATATCAAATGTTCATGTGTGCAGCAGATACACCTCAAGGCCATCCTTGCAGATTCGAGTTCAAGAATAATACACATAAATAGTGTGCAACTAAATGCCTTTGATTGCAAAAATATAAGGAACTAAATCCATTTAGAATAGCTAAGTCTTCTTCAGTTAAAAAGTTTGCTTTTTAATGTCTTAAAGCAGTTTTTAAGCAGCAAAGTATAGGCAACCCTTTCGGTAAGAAGGAGAATTGAAGAGAACAACAAACTGTTGTGTGTTGTCATTGAGTGGACAACAGTCACTAAAAGAACTTGGAAGCTCATGTCATCCCATAACTGTCTGTGGAATCACTTGCTTGAAAGAAACGTGTAAGAAAACCCACTGTAAACAGATGTGGGATTCATATTTTGTTGCAGTCCCCAAGAGAGATTAGTTTAAACCCTGAAGTGTTTTGCTTAATATTTCTTTCAAAATTCTTAACAATTAACAGTCTTCTATAAAAGTTGCTCGTAAGATTTCCCATAATTCCTTTAAAATCTCAGTAAATTCCTACTCATATGTAATTGATGTAATCTGTATGGAATTTATATGAATGCCATTTGTGTGTCACTTGTATGAATTTCTGTGGAAACCATTCATCATCATCAGTCATCATCTTCCTCATCCTCTTTGCTAGAATCACAATGCTACCTAGATATATCAGTGTGTTCAGGACCCCTGTGTGTTAGGAGAGCTTCTGGGTAGTCGCTGTAGCATGTGGCTCTGAGTAAAAATCAAGCTCTTTTCCAAAGACCTTGCAAATTGAAAAACAATGTATAGCAAGTCTGTAAAGCTGGCGGAACAACAGGGTATTCTAGTGTAATTTATCAGTGTGCCCAAATCATAGCTGTAGTATGCAAAATAGTAGAAGCAATCAAAGAAATTGTATCTTGCACAGCTGTGGGATTGGGTCTTACGCGGGAATTTCCCTTGAAGGTGCTGAGTGCCCTCAGCTCCCACTAACTGCTAATGCGAGCTGAGGGTACTAGGAAGAACTTGTCCCATTTTGAATCAAACCCTTTGATAGCTTCAAGAAAATCTCTGATTATAATAATTTGTTTTATAATGTGTCACTCTACACTTATGAAAAATGAGTATACTTGCTATAATTCAAGTATTCTACAGATACTTAGCTGTACTAAAAGTGTGCTAAGTATACTAAAAATATGTTACTTTTCATAAGGGTATAATTTCCTAGTAATCAGAAGATATACTCTGATACAAAAATTGCTATAATTGTTAATGTTGGTGAGAATTACTAAGGCATCAAAGCAGAGGAATATTTGCGGTATGAAGCTGCAGCTAGGTAGTTGAGATCATCAGTGTTTAAACCATAAATGATGCACCTGCTGAACAGATTCACTAAGGGAATACTGCAGTGTGCCAGATGGCTAGTATTTTTACACTTTAGGGCAGCTTTATTGTTGGGTTGCCTAGTTCAAAAAACCTTTCCCTAAGGGAAGTGAGAGTTGCCCTTTCCAGGAATTGCAGTATTAATTACTATTGGTTTAAAAGCTTCGTTCAATTTATTTTTGTTTAGTCCCCACAACCTGTCTTGAGAGTCCTTAGTGTTATCATTACTTCTTAATAGTTCAGGTGTTTGTAACACAGTGCAGAAGAAAGTACTTGAGGAGGAAAGTAGGAATAAGACAAGGGCCTGAAAGAAAAACAGATTGGAAGGCAGCAAAGACAACAGGTTGGGAGTGCAGACACTGCACACGAAGTGATGAGAAAAAAACAAGCAATCAAAGTTAAAAAAGCAAGAGCTGTTAGAAATAAAGAAGAGGGCAAAGGAAGGGTGATGAGCAAGAAACAAACAAAAATAATTAAAAGGCAAGCAGGAGCTAGGTACAAGGAAACAAATCAAAGTTGCTTGATGATGGAGCATTTTGGCTGGGGTCAAAAAAGAAGTAATGAGGTGTAGGACAAATTGTAAATACTTGGGCATCTTTCGAGTTTACACTAGCCCTAAGGAACAAAGACAGAAAGTTGACTACTCAGGCTATGTGGTGGAGGCAGAAGCAAACCCTGGCCAAAACCAGAAACATTCGCATTTATTATGATCATGCCAAGGTCAGAAATACTGTGAGAGTAGATTGGAGCTGTTGGGAGAACTGTCTGTGGCTGCTGACAGCATCTTCTCCTGTGCCACGTTGACACACATGGTCTGTGGCGTAGCAGGGTTTTTTGTGGCTGATCCCATGGTGTAAATTGGACTGGAAAGGGTAAACTTTCCACTTCTATAAATGAATATTATTCTTGTGGTCTTGTTGGAGGGGAAAAGTAGCAAAAGCTTTTATAATAATATTATATCCCTTCTGTTCAGCACCAAACCTACTCAGTTTAAGATTCAGACTAGGCAATGCTATATATTGCTTTTCTTATACAATACTAAAGATGTTTCTGGTCTGACCTTCCAGGTAACCAGTGTTGAACATATTAATACATTTTTCCATAAACAAATTCTTAGCAGTGTTCAACCCTTTGTCTCTAGCTCCATAGTTTTTTCTAGTGTTACCTGCAAACACCAAAAAATGCCAGAATCCAGAACAACCTGTTGTCTCAGCCCAGGAAAGTACTCCTTCTACACATTATGAATATTCAAACTTTTCTGTAGGATCTGGAAGATTTGTGTCTCTTTCTGAGAAATATGCTTCTCTGATGTCAGGATGTAAATTGCATTTGTGTTTTTAATACTGCCAAATTAGTGTTTGCTTCATGTAATCTTTGATCCGTACTCTGTTTTTCCTGTTGCTGTTTCAACTGTTTGCCTTCATCTGCCATGTTCTGCCATGACAGAGTAATTTTTTACTCTTGCTCTTTCTCTGTGATTCTTTCCAGCCATTTTGTGACCACTGCCTTTGCTGACTACTGCTTTTGATTTAGCTGTACATTTGTGCAAAAATACCACAGCTACTACAGCAGTAGTAGGAAAGCAGTAGGAAAAACAGAGATTTCACAGAGGCTTACACAGTGGCAAGAGAAAAGGTCAACATACTGCATATTTTTAACAACGGACTCAAGTTCTTTCTCATGTATTTGGCAAACTCTTGTTTTGCTGGATGAAGACAACATTTTATCATTCTGTAGCCAGGTACCCCAAATTGAACAACACACAATAATCTGAAGAAGGTTTTAAAGAGCCATATTGAACTGTGGGTGCTAATTAATAGCTATTCTCTACTAATATTCTTCCTCTATTGTCATGGATGTGATGTGCTGTTTCAGTGATGTGTATTCATGTTTTCTCTGTATTATTTTACATTGTATTTCTTATACATACTCTCAGCAACAAACTTCTTTTGCTATCGTGACCACTGGAAGGGTGTCTTCATCTACTGATTATGTTATTTCAAGTTATTTCAACATGCATAGAAGCGTTTAACTTGACAAATGATCAAAAGATGAAGTAATACAAAATATTGTGTTTTTATTTTAAAGATGTATAAGCTGGATCACGCTCAATTATTACTAAAGCAAATTGGAAGCTAGAAATTACTCCACAACCTGCCTACAAGATAATGTTTAGCTGGAGTTCTGTATTTATCCGATAAGCTTATAGCAATGCCTTCCAAGTGGATGGATCATTAGTAATCGGCAATGTTAAAATATTGCTGGGTCAGAAAAAATAGTTCTGGTCCTGCAGACAATGAAATTACCATGTTTAGGTTGGTTACAGACAAAAGACCTGGGCTAGTATACCTCAAGGCTTTGATACTAAAATTTAGCTAACGCAGGACTTCAGTAGGGCTTCCCTCCTGGTTCTGGGAGCTCATATTGATTCTTCGGCATTCAATGACTTAATGCTACAGGCAGGGAAACACACAGATTTTCCTGATGTTTGCAGGTTTCAGGATGTTAAAATTATGCAAATTGAGCACAGTTTGCCCAAAAAGCAAATTAGCATTGTGCACCTGTAGCAAGCATAATATGTGTATTTCAACAAAAGTATGAACATTCAGCACATTTTTACCTCATTAGCACTCCAGGGGTAGCAGTGACTAAATTCTTTGCTGTTGCAAGCTCTGTAGCTGCTACCTATAGACATTTTACAGTTATCCATAAAACACGTTTGTCAAAAACAAACATAAATTTTATGAAAAGTACTGAGAAGCCAGGGTAATGATTCATTCCTTTATAGAGTGAATTACTCTGTTCAGGGTATAAAACCTTTGGCATCCTAATTCTGTGGGGTATAAAAAGAAATGCCACTCCCAGAACTGGGCTGCCTGGCTATGTAGCACTTCAGATTTGGAAGCAGATACTTGCTATTTGGGATGCAGAAATCATAGAGCACCTGTTTGGACCATATGAGGCTGCATTTTGGAAAGGAAGACTAAGATGAAAAAGGCTTAGGAAGAGCATGATCCAAACCCCAAGGAAGTAAATGGACTTCACTGTGACATGGTGCAGCATGAAGGAAGGGAATGTAAAATCCCATCTGTTTGTGTGGTTCTCTTGGTTTGTGACAGATTTGTTGTTGGAAAGAGAAAGGAAGCTTCAAGTCTGCACAAAATGATAATTGCTTTGATATGAGGAATAAAACCACTAGGTTACCATTGAATTTTGCCCCACATGCCAATTTTTTTTCATGTAGTTGCATTAAAGAAGATCAAAAATTTTGCAGTGATCTTGATCAGTTCCCAGTGACGCTTTGGAAAAGCCTTGATTTGAAAGCTTTCTTGTAGTTGCCCTTGAACTGTCCTATTATATGAGTAATAATCCTTCAAGACAGCTTAGTTTTTGTCTCCTGTCAACTGAATGTTCACCTTTTATTAAGAATGCCTGTTTTTCCCTGAGTTGTCCCCTTCCTATTCTTTTCCAGGTTTAATTTTATTTGTTTACTATTTTATGTAGATTTTAGGTATTTTAGGATTTTAATGAGTTGTTTTATGTGGCAACTTTTATACAATATGTTTTGCTGAACTCTCATCTAAGTCCACAACCATCTCTGTAGATGCCATAGGTACTTCTGTGTAACATCTGAACTTTTCTTTCTTTTGAATATTTACAAATCTGTTGTTAGAATATTTTGAAATTCAAATATAGATATAATTTAGAATATAACCACGTTAAGCACATCAACGGAGCATAACATGGAGCTGTATTAACAATTTTCTCCCTTATTGATGAACTGTTAACTATCAACTTACATTACAAGCCTGAGAGCAATTAAGAACATATAGCTGAAGGTATCTTCTCAATCTGCTTTTCACAAAAGCTAGCATTTCTTTTGGGATGTATACAGCATTTAATGGAGAGCAATACTAGAAAATAACATAATGGCGATATTGCAATACTGTATGAACTCATCTAAAAGGTTTGCTGAAGCGTATGTCCACCTGTCTCAAAAAGAATATTGTTGGATTTCAGGACAGGTTCAGGAATAGGAGAGGAGAGTCGATGGCAATGCTGGGACACCACAGGTTCTCTCATAAAAAAACTAAAAAGGTGGAAGTTTCCTTTATGAAGAAGAGTCATATGAGTGAACACTTTAAAAACAAACAAATGAGCAAAAAACCACCCCCGCCAACAAATCTGAAATGTAGAGTATAGCCTAAAAGAGAATAGATTGCAATTTATTGTTTTGTGTCATATATAATGAAGAAGATATTCTGTGAAACTGAAAGGAAGCTGATTCAAATCTGTGTGGGAAAATTCTTTTTCACACAGTATATAATTAAAGCACAAAATGCATTTGTTCGGGTTGCTACTGAGGCCAAAGACTAAGCAAAATTCCAAAAAGGTTTGAATATTCATCTAATGATGAAGAAGTTGCAAACTGTTGATGAAGTTGGCTGCCAACACATTTTCGAGGACTGGTAGACCTCAAGATGCAACCAAATCCTTAGCAGTTTTATTGGGATGATTATCTGCCATAGTTGTAGTATGCAATTTTTCCTTCTTCATTTGAAACATCTCAACCTGACCATTGTGAGAGACAGCCTGCCAAAATAAAAGGACCAGTAGGGAACTGAGAAGAGCTTTTCCCTCCAAAACTGGACTCATGTGTGTGTCTTCTACTACCTTCAATGGGTTTTCTTTCCTCCCAGTATAGTTATTATATTGCTGCACCATTTTGTAGGTAGATGTACATCTGTTCTGCTCATGCAAGAGTTAGCCAGCTGTGTGCCAGCTGTTAGCATAGTACTATGTCTGAGCTAATGAGCCTTGCAGATGTTTTGTTTTCTCCATAAATGTTCCAAGGGCTCTTAATCAGCAGCAGATTCTCCGGTGAGTGATGTATGACATTGTTTTCTCTGCTCTCTCATTCTTGTGTAGCTGTAGTGTAGTCTGTATACGGACATTTAGTAACCTGTTCAGTAAACAAGTATAGCCTATTTAAATTTATAAAGTGTCCGTAAGCAGGTATGGATTTGAACATGATATATTCATCATTTTATTCATCAAATCAGGTGTCTGCAAACAGAATAGCATGTTCATTACTTGCCATTTTTTTCAAACCTCTGTGATTTTTATTACTCAAGCTGATCACATGAATATTTTCACAAACAAAAAATATAGATTTGAGCATTACAGTGAAACAAGGGAGAGAGATTGTGAACCTTGTGAACATCAAGAAAAGTGAATTCAGGACCAATGTTTTAAAAATATATATTCATAGTTGCAAATATTGCCTGCAGTATTCATCCTCCCCTGCTCATAGCGAACAACTGACTTAGGGATTTAAGGAAAAGACTTTTCTGATGTAGTATGTTTGCAGCTACTGTTTGCAGTAACAGTAAAGCTTAAAGATTATTAATACATCCATGCTCCCTTCTTTGCATTTGAAAGAATTTATCACTCATTAGTACATTGTCAAAGACAGGATTATGTCTTGGTCCTATATGCACTCACAGGGAAACCCCTGCCAACTCTTTTAGTTGCTGCCAGGAAGCCAGTGAACAGAAAAAGTGTGGGTTTTTGTTTTTGTTTTTTTTTTTAGAGGCATGGAAAAATAATAAGGAGAGTCCTTAAGAATAGGAACTGAAATTATGATCCTAGGCAATAAAAGGCCTGTGCAAACCTGTCAAGACTCTGGTCAGGGAGCCTCAATGTCTCTCCCAAGAGACCCGTGAATTTTGTCTGTCCTGTCTTCACTGTGTCCTCATATAGTTCAGGAAAGCCATGCTGAAAGTTGAGTAGTTAATGTAAATAACTTGTACTGGAGAGCTCTTTGGAGTTAAGGTATTGAACCTCTGCTAGTACAGGACATACCTATGGCATGCTGAAGAGTGTGATTCAAAGGTTCCTGAGCTATTTCAGGGGCATTTCCATTGCCTTACAGTGGTCAGTGAAGACATGATGTTCTCTTGAACAGTTTTTCAGCCTTGGCTGTGATTATGTGTTCTTTCATTTTCCTCATAAAATTATTCTCAATACATTGCCATCATTAAGGCACATAAGAATTTAATAGTACAGCACCAGTAATGAAGTAAATCAGTCTAATAAATATTCCTTATAGCATAAATTACACAACATAGTGCGGGTCCCCTGGGAATGTAAGTGAAGCTGTGACAAGGAATTTCTGTTGTATAAATGCTAGCATTTTCCACCATTTACTCAGTTTGATCAATGTCTGTGTTATATAGTAACCTTCATATTATATGATGATTGCAGTGTGAGTACAAATGCTCATTTGTAGGAGATGAAAATATTTTCCTTTGGGACATTTTACTGAAATAGGTGAGCAAAACTTTAAAGCCAGGATTAGTGGTAGGACTTTAGGACAATTACTTAGTGTGATGCATAGGTTAATGGCAGTTATATGGTCACTTCCTTGCACATCACATTGAATTATTATCCTTTTTTGTTTCTGGAAACATAATTAGTCTATGATGGATGAGAGGCTAAATTCAGTGCTTGGGGTCAAGCCACACCTTATAATGGAAAATGCAGATACTTTCTGCATTTTGAAACATTAATTTGCATCCAGTCTATATGAAATCTTTCTAGCCTTTCAGGCCATGTAAACTTAGAAAGCCATAGACGATCCTCATAAAAGAAAACTGATAATAATCTGCAGTGTCCTCCTGCCCCTTTCACCCACTTACTGTGCAACTGAGACTTGTGGGGTAATCCAGGATAGAATGATGTCCCTTCTACTTTTTATTAAATACTACTTTCTATTTTTAGGACCTTGACATTGAAGCTGGTGGTAATCATCTCTTGAGCAGAGCTAAGAGAATAATGAAAATGAATATTCTCTAGCATTTGTTTGAACGCAATTTGACAATGTACTTCACTAATATTTATATGTGAAGTTGATTGAAAAATTTCTAATAAAATACACTGGAAATATACTAATTGTTGAATTTCAAAAATTGTGGAAATCTGTTGAATTCCAGAAAGCTTTTAGGTGAAAATGGCTTTTTTGACTGTAAAGTCTCTGACTATCTGTGACCCAACTGAGAAGGATGTTTTTATTATTAATATGAAATTTTAACACATATATGTTTTATGAAGACATTAAAAGCATTCAGTTTTGTTTCAGTGCAAAATGAAAACAAATACTGAACATTTAGGAGTTTCTATGAACTATGAAATGTCGGCTTTCTTTGTATTCTTTTTCATACTCTCAATATTTTTCAGGGCATGTTTTCATCAGTATGTTCATGTAACATGAAATTCACCATTCAGAGAGTTAAAAAGAAGAGTTATGCAATATTTAAGTCTTATTTAAGACTGTGAAATAGGGAGGAGGTGAAAGATACACATTGTATAGGCTAAGTGTTATGCCTAGGCATAAAGATTAATTTTACCTAAGAAAAGTGCTGGTATTTATTTTTAGAAAAAATGCACTGTCAGACATTTTAGTGCTGATTTATTTTAAACATAGAATTTGTCTGCTTAAATTGAGAACCTGGTCTCTCTGTACAGCTAATGAAGAAAGATAAGCTTATTCAGGACAGATTGAGAGCAACCCTCATGTGTCTTTGCCATGACGGCTTGGCCATCTCCCCAGAGCTAACCTACCACATACCATGAACTGTGTGCACTGCAAATACAGAGCACTTGAAACAACAACAGTTGGGAAGGTTTCTGTAGACTGATATGTTTTTGTACTGATCATTCATAAGAATGAATATGAGTATCAGTTGAAGTCTTATCTTGTTGCCAGATAGATCAGTCAAGGTGAATGTTTTTTCCATCTCTACACAGAAATTAAAAATAATTAGAGAAGGAGTGTCAAACAGTTTCTGAGAAAACGAAGCCCTATTTTAAGACTACACCTGCATCTGGGCGTGCATCAAACACACATATTTTTAATATCTGAAGACTTTTTTCTGCTCTCATGTATACAGCATATGAATGAACTCTATTGGTTTTGAAGAATTTAAATTTTCTTGGGCTACAGTTTAAACTGAGGACACTTGCCTTGCTAATGATTGGTTTTCGTTGGAAGGGACCTTAAACATCATCTAGTTCCAAACCCCCTGCCATGGGCAGGGACACCTTCCACTAGACCAGGTTGGTCAAAGCCACATCCAGTCCAGCCTTGAGCACTTCCAGGCATGGGGCCTCCACAGCTTCTCTGGGCAACATGTTCTAGTGCCTCAACACCCTCTAACCTAAAGCTGCCCTCTTTCAGTTTAAAGCCATTGCCCCTTGTCCTATCACTACATTCCCTTGTCAAAAGTCTCTCTCCAGCTCTCTTGTAGGTCCCCTTCAGGTACTGGAAGGCTGCATCTCCCTGGAACTTTCTCTTCTCCAGGCTGAACAACCCCAAGTCGGTCAGCCTGTCTTCATAGGAGAGGTCCTCCAGCCCTCTGGTCATCTTTGTGGCCTTCCTCTGCACTTGCTGCAATGGTCCATGTCATTCTTATATTTGGGACACCAGAGCTGGAGGCAGTACTGCAGGTGAGGTCTCATGAGAGCAGAGTAGAGGGGGAGAATCACCTCCTTCGACCTGCTGGTCACGCTTCTTTTGATGCAGCCCAGGATACAGTTGGCTTTCTGGGCTACAAGTGCACATTGCCAGCTCATGTTGAGCTTCTCATCAGCCAGCACCCCAAAGTGGCATGGGCCCACCTTTCAAGCCT
>VZTL01069541.1:0-12290 GCA_013400535.1 Scopus umbretta | reverse complement strand
AAAAAAAAAAAAAAGGAAATGTATCTAGGAAAGTCTGTTGACAAGATAGATGAACAGGCAGAAGAATTCTGCAGAAGAATTACTGGTGAGATTTACTTTTCTCAGTACCACTCAGAGAGCCTCCCAGTGTCTCTGTGTTTGTTAGACCAGTTGTTCTGTATATGTGAATCTTTCTGCACCTACTGGAGCATTTGTATGCATTATCTTCTTTTTAATGTTTTGTTAACAACCTATGGAAATAAATAGATACATGGGAATGGATCTGGAATGGTAATACTGAAAACTTCAATTTTCTATGTAACTGGTGTGTAATTATAACACATCTCTCAAAAAAACCCAGCTCTCTGACTACCAGATTCTGCCGATAGTCCTTTACTCTGACTGTCATTGACCATCTCCAGAGGGAAGATGTCTTTTTTTAAGTCTTTGAGAACATTTAGGTATCGGACTCTCTGCTTGTATTACCACACAAGGATGCCAATTAATGTCGTTTGCAATGTGGATTCTTGTCCATTAGAGATGGAACTAAACCCAGTAAATCATTTCACACAGGCCATTGAATAGCTGTCAAAGGATAACACTTTCTGTCACTACTGGTCTGGAACAGATGTGTGGAAGTGACCTAGAGGTGTAATGCTCTATCTTATTACCAGCTATATGGGTCGTTCATCCCATTTAATTGTTTACTTTTGTATTGCACTTGTTTCTCTTTTTTTTCAGGAAGAAATGCCCTCAGTCTTCAGCAATGCTCAAAGACAATAGAGCTATTTTATTTTTAAATGTGATATTTGGCCTGTATGTTAGGGGAAAGAAAGCTAAGTTGAGCATTCTTTTTCCACATATAAATATAAGGTACCGATTTTCTCTATTGTTCTGTTACCTCTTCTTTTTCCCATTCTCAAGATATGAGAAATCTTCCCAAATGTCAGAATAAAAACTTTATAATGAGTAAGAGGATGAGACCACTTGACTGGGGGCATTGTAGCTCAGGATTTTGACTTATTTGAAGGGAGACTTTGACATCTTGATCCTCTGGTGTAATATGCTAGGAAAACAAGAGCAAAAATGTGGGTTGTGTGTGTGAAAATCTCTGAGATAAGATGGCTAATTCTAGTCACAGTGCTTTTGAATAATGAACTTAGTCCCCACCTATTATCATTGTATCAAGTCATCTCATAGTGTTTCAGCACTTCAGCATCTCAGGACACATTTGACCCATTTTAAGCCTCTGTAAAACTCCTTTTATTAGTTAAAACTCTACTGAGTATTGAATAAAACTCTAGAAGACAAAGAGACAGAGGAGGAAGGGAGAGAGAAGCTGGAGGGGGGAGGGGAAGAGAGAACTTGTAAGAACCAAATTTGACATAAACCCAAGGAAATATGTTAGGATCTGAATTGTATTACATTGATATATTTCAAACTGACTACATTAGAATTGGAGCAGGTTAACCTTTACTTTACATAGTAAATATTGCAGAAATGTTAAACGGAAGGTTGATTTCCTGGAGGTCAGCTCAGCAAAGACTGTTTTATACATAGATTTTAGATAGGGTAGAAGACGCCATCTGGGATTATTCTGCCAGTCACACATGCCTAACTTCTGCCTGCATGTATCTTCAGAGTAACTGATAAACTCATCTTTCATCTTTTTTATGGATTCCATATTGTTCCCAGAAGCCCTAGAGTCATACATATGCAATATAGTTCCAAATCTTGTATTAAGAATGGCAAGGATCCTTGGATCTTCTTAATTTGCATTGACTACAGGACTTGGAGGAATACATCCATTCAAAAAGTCTTTTGGTTTCTCCAAACCAAGGATTATGCACTTATCCAGGGCCTAAGGAATCAGGAGCATGATTTAGGTCTGCCAACAGGATGTTATAAATTTCTCGTGTTAAACACAAACATTAAGAGTTTAGGACCACCTTGTCATTTCTTGTAAAATTCTTTTGATACCCATGATTTTAATATAAGGAACAGATAATAATAACAATAAGCAGTTATTAAAGCAGCTCTTCCTTCTGTCATGTCTTTCAGTCTTTCCTTGTGATCTATTTCTGTCAAATGACTTCTATTTTTGCAAAGTGAAAAAGGACACAAGTGTGACTAAGTTGTACTAATGAAACACTAGTTGTGTTCCATAACTATGAAGCCACATCTTCAACATCTTTGAAGAAAAACAGGAGACTGTAACAAAAGTACAAGCAGATACTTTGAAAGAAAAAGCACAAGATGATTTCAGAGACCACAGAGGTATAAATGTAAATCACAAATGAGTAATTACTAATAAATGCAACTTTGAGAGCTAGGCAGGGTCCATTTTAGGGCATAATTGAAACATGTATAGGATTGTGGCACAGCCTATTGCAGATACCTGCAATAGATAGCATAGGTGGAATAATGTTTAGATTGCTTACAAGACAACAAAAAGCCAGACTAAATAAAGAGATGCCTTTTTTCTTCAGAACTGTGTATGCAAAACTGATAAGTCTGATATCCTGTACTGATACTAAGCTATCACTTTTTTTATCATGGAAGAGAAATGTAACTCCATTTCTTGTACTGGTACTGGTACCTCACCTCTGAGACTTAGTTCTAATTGGCATTTGACTCAATCCACATCATACCCTTATGGCAAGAATATATTCATCATCCTTTTAGGCAGAGTTCATTGTCTTTGACAGTGGAGCAAAGCTAGCCAGACAAATAAAGCCTAGTCAAAGCTATTATTCCATTTAAATTTTATTTTCCATACCTAAGAAGTACATAATTAGTTATCTACATTTCTATGCATACTTATTTGGTCAATATACCCAGAAATATATTTTATTTGTAACAGAAACATAGAACAGAAAAACAAAATAATCAAATGTATTGCTGTGGCTTAACAAGTTACTCAGTAATAAGTCATCTGCCATATGAGCATTTTTCAGCCTGTAGGAGTAGAAAATAATGTGACTTTTTTTACCAGTTTTGCTATTTGATATTTAGTGTTGTTTCTTATTTTGTATATACAGCACACCAAGAAAGTACAGACAGGTATTACAACTGACAAATGGTGACCTGTTAAGCAATAATAATTTTACAAGTATCTGACTCCTATCTTGTATTTATATACTACAATTAAGATTTACCATCTCATAAAGAAAATGGGTTGTTATAAGCACAAGCACAATGGAATTTTGTTGGTGCTTTTTTTCAAGGCAGTTTAGAAAGAAACATAGAGAATGTAAATATATCTGTCTTCATTCTGCATAAGATACGTGTGTCAGGATTTTCAGTTTTTTAAGACTTCTACTGAATTTCATGAGACCTTTGAATGTCAAAGTATTTATATGAACTAAAATAAAAATCTCTTTTGACAAGTCCTCCAGATTTGGCTTTCCTACAATTTGACCATCTGTTTGTGCCAGACCTGGATTCCTGTGATACTGGCAATGGCCAGTATTGTCTCAGGTGGTGAATGGAAGAGAAGAAATGATGACATATGGTAGTAGGATGCTTAATCCAGCCAAACAAAAACAAATTGTACTACATAAAAGCAATTACAGTTTACCTTTTATGCACTGAACATACAGAATGACATTTTAAAGATTTTAGTGACTTACATTTTTTAAGGACTTAGTAAAAATTAGTTAAAAGCCCTTAGGCTAAAAACAGACAAAAATAAATTTTCAACCTACATTCTGAGTTAGGGAATAAGAAAAGTGTTTATGCTATCAGTTCAGGTGATGAACTTAGGTCTAATAAAGAGCACAAAAAGTTTCTCTTGGTAGTCAACAGAGGTACCTCAAAAAGGACATTTAGAACACCTAAATTAATTTACAGATGCCTTCTTTATGTGCTTTCAAATACTTTTCATAGTCTTTAGAGAATTGGAAAATTAATATTAAATATTCTTATCTTCTCACAAGAAGATCTGGTTGTTTTTAAATCTATATTTTTAGGCTAGCCACACTTTTGGGGAACAGGATATGGAAGCAGGCTTTTGAAACAACTAAAATGGGCAGCTAGTGTAGTGAAATTACAGAGAAACAGTTTTACCTCCCAAGTCTTGTAAAGCTGACAAGTTCTGCATAGCAATGCAGATCAGGAACATCTCTTTGTGGAGGAGCACTGTACTTTGTTCTACTTAAGTTAAGATAAATGGTCTTTCTTTGTATGAAATCTTCACTCTGATACTCCATCAGTCAAAACAAACCCTATCCAGAGACTGATGTGGTAATTTATTTTTGTATATTCTGCAATCTAAATAATGTACAGAGAAGTCACACACCTGGTCAGGCAGGAGGAAAAAAAAAAAAAAAAAAGAAAAAGAAAAAAAGTAAAAAGGAGAAAAATAATTCATGCGCAAAGAAAAGTAAAAGCAAAAACACTCCCCCTCCCTGTCCCTTCAGCCCCCACATTAAAGCCACGGAAAAAAGATCTGTCCAAGGTATAATCTCTTTTCCATAGACAACCTCTGGAAAAGATTAATCTGCTTAATGCATAAATGCTGTAACTAACACATAATTATGGTTCCCACTTAATATATTTTGTATAGGGTTCCACATTTAGGTTTTCTGAAGAAATGACCCTATGGATACAACAAATTCAAATACCTACGACATTTTAAGGGTTGGGTTTAGGGCTCAGTACAATGAAGTGGAATGACATTTAATTACTGATGTGCAGCCATTCAGTTCAGCTAATTATGATCCCTGGAGTTTAGTCATCATATGTAATTAACTTTTACTTTCATAAAAGCTTAATGTGCTGCAAAAGCAGCAATGGCTGTGAATGTTACACTTCAGGATTACTGACAGAATTCAAAATGAATTCTAAAAGACAATTTTTCTCACTAAGTGTTAATATAGCCATCTGCTCTTAAACAATGTAAATTAGTTTTAATAGGAGCACAGATATCATTATCTATGATTTGTATTTATTTATTTTTTTAATTTCATGGTCACAGTAACCACAATATAAGCAAGCAGGAGAATAATTCAGCCCCGGACAAGCAATCATAATCTATTTGAATAAAACTAGCAAAAAGACTGATGAGCAATATTTGAAAGGCCAGCTGGGTTTTCCTTTGCTTTGTTTTGTGTTTTTTGGGTTTGTTTTTTTTTTTTTTTTTAAGAACATCTTTCAAACCGTTGCAATTACCAAAACTTAATTTGATTTGTATTTCTAGACCGTCTTAGTAGTAACTATGAAATATAAAGGTCCATATACAACTATTTACCAAAGATAATGGTTTTAGAGGAAGCAGGTTCTCTACCTCATGTGTGCTTAGTCAGCTTTTACTGATCTTTGTTACAGAAAAGGGAAAATAGATCAAAGGTCTCAAGTAAAGTCAGAGAAGAATTGTATCCAGTTACACCAAACTTTTGAGTTATGCTTAGCAAGCCAATTACAGTATGTCTGTATGATACAATACAGTCAAGTGCAGGGATTATCATTTAGCTCTGAGTGAATGGGTGGGGATACCAAAGCACTGTCTTAGTCTAGGTGAAACTTTCTAATCAGGCTAAAATTATCCATTTCTCAATAGAGTTAGGTTATCTGTTAACAGTGTGATATTGCATATACACTAAACAGATGACTCAGAATAACCCTGAAGAACCCAAAACACATACTCGTATTCTTTATTTATGATACTTGTGAGGGTTACTGCTGAGCAAGAAACTGATTTCAACAATATTGATGGCACTAGCAGAGCTCAAGCCCAGGCAGGGGAGGCAAAAGGCACTTGGCTACAAGGCAGGCACTGAAACCAGCTCAGCCCAGCTACAGCCAAAGCGAGCCCAGGCCAGCCCTGAGACCTGCACTGTCAGGTCAGGAGTACATATTCTTATATAAAAAATGGCAAAATAATTTTTACTGTGTTAAAATGTAGTAGCTGCATTGCCTCACTGTGTGAGGAATTGTAAAGTGACAGAAGACACTAGTCCTATCTAAAGAAAAAGAATTATCAAGAAGGTGGTAATAAAAATAATATACTTCTATGAACCTTTAATAAGCCATAGAATGGTTTTTACAAATGCAAGAGAACATAAATTGGGCCAAAGACCAGGAGGAGTTGCCAATGGCAGAAATATGATGGAAATTATAAAAGTTGAAAAGTTTCTGAAACACTCTGACACTCTTTAGGTAGTCTAGCTGCAGCACAGAGAATCAGGGTAATTCAAGAAACCACAGGGTAACAGGGTTAGACTAAAGTTAGGTCTCATATATGTGAAAAAATGTTCCTCGTTGTCCTGTTTTCAACTGGGATAGAGTTAATTTTCTTCCTAGTAGCTGGCATAGTGATGTGTTTTTGATTTAGGATGAGAATAATGCTGATAACACACTGATGTTTTAATTGTTGCGCAGTAGTGCTGACACTAGTCAAGGGCTTTTCAGCTGCCCATGCTCTGCCGGGGGCACAAGGAGCTGGGAGGGGGCACAGCCAGGACAGCTGACCCAAACTGGCCAAACGGCTATTCCATCCCATAAGGGATCATGCTCAGTATAAAAACTGGGGGGGACTTGGCCGGGGGGCAGCGATCGTTGCTCGGGGACGGGCTGGATGCCAATCAGTGGGTGGTGAGAAGCTGTATCACTTTTTTTTTTTTTTTCCCCTCCCTGGGTTTTGTTTCTTTCTCTCTCATTGTTCTCTTTTTCATTACAATTTTTATTACTATTACTGTTTTTATTGTTATTAATTTATTTCAATTATTAAGCTGTTCTTATCTCAACACCCGAGTTTTCTTACTTTTACCCTTCTAAGTCTCTCCCCACCCCAACAGGGCAGGGGGGAGGGTGAGCAAGCGGCTGCGTGGTGCTTAGTTGCCGACAGGGGCTAAACCACAACACTCGCATATTTTTACTGTTGCACATTTCTGTTAGAGATGAAGTAAAATTCAACTGAGAATAAACTAAGATTCTGCTTTGAGATGTTTTCCGTTTCATAGCAGAATCTCATTCATGTTGAAATACCTATTTGTAGATGCAATGGAGGAATTTAACTGAAAATTGGGCGAGATTTCCTGCTATGCTGGCTACCTCATAGAATTTCTTTTAAAAATTAAGAACCTACAAATTTTCCATAGTAATATTCTTTTCTCTCTTAAGTTGATAATATTATACTGCATGCACATGCATTTATTTAAATCTTTATTGCATCATTTTGAACTTATTTTTATAGTCTCTGTGTAAGTATTTCAATAGAATTACTTAAGACTCACTTCCGTAAGTTATTTTTGCATCATCATGGCAAGACTTTCAAACTCTTTCTAGAAAGCAGAACATGCCTGACAGTCAGTTGGCTTGAATCTTACAACACAAAACTTGAAAGTCAAAATTAGGGACACCATTTTAATGTGAACATAATTAAATATTGGAACATCCAGTATCCTCCATGTCTCTGTAATGATTTTCCCTGTCTGGATTACTATAGAGAAGTACAGTTGCCTTTCATAATATGACCTCTTTCAGCCAAATTTCATTGTTTTCTTAATGTTAAACCCTAAGATAGAAGGTTCAGAACAGCTATAAACTGACAATAATAGATGGCCTTAGGCAAGTAAGAAGTCAGGTCAAATCAGTCACATTTCCCTCTAGTCATAAGTGCAAAGAATATTTGCATCTATGATATGGCCCTTGGAAAGACTCAGTAAATATTTTGGTTTTCTCATGTTGCAAGACCTCACTAGAATCAAATAGTTAGCAGCAATCATGTAGTTTTACTGTTGTCAACCTCAAGTACAGGCAAGTTGAAATGTGCGTTTTAGAGGCTAAGATGCTCTAATTTCAGACACAGGTAGATATAACTAGTACAAATTTCAATTAATGATATCTTTGCATTGATTAGGGGACTTTTGTTTCATTGATCCATGGCAACCAATTATTGAATTTCAAATACAGACAGGATGGTAAAGCTGGTATCTCATATAAAATCAATTGTAATAATTCAGATAGTATATGTGCTGATACTTGCTTCAGCTCTTTGAAATTTTTTTTCTCATTTACCTATCTAATTCCAGTAATGAGCTTTTTAAATGGAGTAATATAGTTCAAGGACAGGTGTCTCTGATCCTCAGAGAAATGGACTGTTAGTCTTTGTCCAGCAGTATGTGCAGATCAGTATATTCCTGCTCTTTTGTGTTTCACTATTCTTTCACAGGTGTTGTGTATAATTCACTATTGTTTTGAAATAATTCTTATCATTCTAACTTCCAGGATTTACATTCTTCCACCAAATGTATGTGTTTCAGGTAAACTTATCCCAAGTGTATGATTTGTATTTTCCAAGGTGAATGTCATAATCTTCCTTTTTTCCTAAAGTGGATTTAAAATCATTCTGTCTTTGTACAACATCTCACCTGCATAAGCATGTGTAACTCCTTCCCGTCTTGAATACTCTACTGTATTACTTGTTACTCCAAGATTCTGAATGGCAATATTTATTTATTTGTGACATTAGTTCAGAATAGTGACTGTGGCTACTAAGGGGAGCCTCTGTTCCTCATCTTATTGCTGATCTGAGGTGAAAATGGGGCATACCCCCATATTAAAACTTCTGAAGCACTCCTGATCCTCGTAGTTGGGTGGTAGGCTTAATGCTATGTTTTAGGCTTAATACATGAATTCCATTTGGCATCTGTTGAATCTTAACTTCTATCAATCCCACTCTAAACTGCTATTTTATATATTCGATTTGCTATATGACATCATCAATTGTGATGTTGGCCATGCTCCTATGACTTAGTCTTGCTAGCTTAGTTAGCTTTAGTGGACCTTAGATATTAAACCTGAGAAAACTCTCTAATCATGCTCAAATACTGCATTCTTATAGCAACTGTACAAGACAGAAGGTATTCCTTTCTACTCCAGTCACTGCCATTCGATATCCTGTTATTGTTATACAAGACAGTGCAAGACTTGGTACTGCTTTCTCATCACATTCTCTAAATAAAATATATTGGCTTGTTTAGTTTCTGTTTTATTACATGAATTGTTATCTAACAGGCTTACCATCCCTCATGGTAGTATAAGAAATGGAAATAATTCTAGAAATAACACTGGAAAGTGGTACTTTAATGTTGATCTCTGTTATATCAGTCACTATAGTAATAAAACAAATCCTGAAATAGATTGATTTTCTCTATTGTTCAATATCTATCTGTTAAGGCAGTTCCCATATATTTACTGTCCTTAATGGCTCAGACCTTCCACCAGTAATATATGTCCTCAGACTCTTTCTAACTTTTTTCCATGAGTGCTATTGATTTCTGTAGCCTTTTTTATGATTGCAAAATTTTGTTTTCTGTATTTCCTCTAATATTTACCAAATGCTACATTTTTTTTTTTTAATTCAGGATTGAATCTTAGCTACTTAACAAGACTATGTTTTGAAAAGAGCAAAAATATAAGGCAAAGTTTACTTGGGGGTGATTTTCTTAAATTCTACCATTTTAAATGTAAATTTCTTATCTGCCTACCTGCCTGGGACAGAATTGATCATATTCCAGGCCATCAGATAGGCTTACTATCTTTCTGCACCACATTGCTACTGCTATGTATTGTTTGTATGTGTGCAGTTTTGTTTACAGGCTTGTCTTCTGTGTCTCCAGAGATGTCTGAAGTCTTAAATGACAAAATTTGAGGTCACCCTTTATTGAACAAATCTCCTTTAATTACCTCCAGTAGACCACTTGCATCAGCAGCCATTAACAGTCTAATGAGCTAAGTTGTACTGAAAGTTCCCATGCAAATTCAAAGAAGAAAAGTTTGGGCTAATTTGTTATCTTTACTAATTAAAAGTGATTGTTTTATTTGATTAGACTCAAATAAAACCAGTATCTTAATACAAAGATATTCTACTTTAACTAAGCTCTGGGATTGGCAAGAATAGTTTCTATCCATTTCCACAATAGCATTTTAAATTAAACTTGATGGAAAAACTGTAGAGAACTCTTTTATCTAACCAAACCTTCTAGGGAGTTGAAGTGTGTAAATGAATGCTAACACTAGTACATAAATGATAGGACTTGAAGATTTACAGTATATGCAAGTTATATTAAAAAAAAAAAAAAAACCAAAAAACAAAAAAACCCAACAACCTATTTTTTATTTGGTGAGTACCATGTTCAAATGAAGTTAGCCCTGGGCATTTATATTGGGTCTGGATGGAATGGAGTTAACTTTCCCCACAGAAGACCTCATAGTTTTTGTGCTTTGTATTGGTAGCTAGAACATTGTTGGTAGCACACCAATATTTTGGATTCTGTTGATCAGTGCTTGCACATCATCAAGGCTGTCTCACTAATCCCTCTCATCCTGCAAAGACCAGTAAGCTGGATTTGGGCAAGAGGTTGAGAAGGGTCATAACGAGGACAGATGACTCAAACTGACCAAAGGGATGTTCCATACCATATGGCATCATGCTCAGCAATAAAAGCTAGGAGCAAGGGAGAGGAGGGCATTCATTATTGAGGTGTTTGCCTTCTGAAACAACACTATGCATTCTGAGGCCCTACATCCCAGGAAGTGGCTAGACTTCACCTGCTGATGGGAAGTAGAGAATAAACCTTTTTTATTTTCTCTGTGTCCACATGCAGCCTTTGCTTTCTTTTATGAAACTGCCTTTATCTGGATCCACAAGTTTTGAATCTTATTTTCTCCCCCTGTCCCCTGGAGGAGGGGGAGTGGTGGGCATTTGGGGCCAGCCATCGTAAACCTACCACAGCATTTCATAAGCACAACCCTCCCTGTTGACCAGATATTAAACTGATTGCATGGATATTGCTGTATTGGCAATACCATCTGTCCGGTAAGGTATAAAACCAAACATATGTACAAATGTGATCTTTAGAGATCCAAAGGACATTTTAGTGAGAGCAAAATTCTTCATTCTGGCAAAACTCCATCCCAGGCAATTATGTTTGAACTGCTTAAATTCTCCCTATAAATTTAACTGGAAATAAAATTCTGCTTTAGTTCCCATCTGCATTGTTACTGGGTGTTAAGGGGCAAACACTTTATGTCATGCAGTGGCAACTGGAATTATAAAGGAACCTACCATACCATAATGCTATATCTTACTTAATGAATATTAAAATCTTGAATAATTTCAAATGAGTAGACTTCTTAGAAGCACGAAATATTCTCAATGGCCTTGAAGAACATTGACTAAAATCTGTTTCTACATGGATAACACTTAATTATTTTCAATCTTTTCCCTCTACTGTGCAAAGATGTTCAGGAGCCAGCCAATGTAGTGATAGGACACTGACACTAAGCTGCAGGAGTAGCCCTCAGGGTCAGACTGGCCCATGCTTCCTACAGAAAGCTTGTGAGGGGCAGCTTCACAAAGTGAAGACCCAGAGCCCACATCTTCTGGGCTTGAGTACTCAGTCCATATGCACAAGCATAAGCAACCTGAAAGGCATCTCTGTACACAGGAATTGGGTGGAACAAACAGTAAACTATTCTTGGGTGCCTCAGAGCAGCACTTATATCCATTGTAGTGAGATATACACAAACTTTACCTGCAAGCACAGTTAAGTGAAAACTTCTGTTAAAGGAGAAGCTGCTCCCTGAGCATTCATACACCATTGAGGGAGTCACATACCACCTGGGATTTTAACTGCTAGTTAACTGCTTTAACTCTAACCCTTTTGCAGTAGGCAGCTCCACTGAGCCAACAGGTGCCTCTTTTTGACTCCTTGCTTACGCACATGCTCTGAGGTGCTTTCTCTTCCCTCAGGGTAAACCCTAGGTTTCTCTGAAGCAGAGCCTCCAACATGACATATGCCAGCCAAATTTATTGAGTGGTACAATGGTAAAAAACAGCTCAAGCTGGGTGCCTCCAGAGAGGGACCCCAAAGAAAGAAATCCCTATAACTGTAAGGCAATTATACCCTTCCCCTCACATGGCAGTTTAGTCCAATAGCAATATTAGGGTCTGGGGTCTTCTTGTTCCTCATCGGATCCTTTCCGTGTCTCCAGGTGGGCTGTTCTTTTTCTTATCTCAATGGATGCAGCTTCTGCTTATGGTTGTGGCTACCTTATTTTTCTAGTTTGCACTGGTTTTGGGGCCTTCCTTCACATAGCTAAGTAAAAGTTCAGTATATGGTCAGTGTATTTAGGTGAAAGTTCACAGCTTACAGCCTAAGGCTATAGCAAGCCTTGTTACTAATGCTATATATTGGATTCCATCTATGCTAGAAAGTGACTACTACAACACCTCTTACTCCTACACTTTAACTCTGGCTATGGGAAAATAGATACTGCCCTATGTGTAGATGTGGCACTTCAAG